>JAJIBD010016276.1:0-29428 GCA_021461705.1 Cryptotis parvus | reverse complement strand
GCCCGCGGGAGCCCTGCAGAGACCCTCATCGCCGACCCGCGTGACCTCGCGTGCCCGGGTCGACCCCGACCCTCGATCCCCGGCCAGGTCCCCCGCAGGAGTCCCTGCAGAGATCCCCGGCGCCGACCCCGCGTGACCCGCGACCGGCCCGCCCCTGGTCCAGGCCCGCCAACTTTCCACTTCGACCCCGCGACTTTCGGTTTCCGGCTCCCGTCCGGGGTCGCCCCTCGCGCCGCGGGCGTCGGCCTGGCCCCCCGCCCACAACCCCGCGGCTCCGACGCCCGGTGCAACCCCATACCCCGACGCGATCCTCCCCACGACCCCAACTCACCCCCACAATCCCAGCACGCCCGGAACTGCGCTCCGCCGGCCGCCGCCGCCGCCGCCGCACCCCGGACACGCCCCGGGCCCGCCTGACTGGCGGACGCTAGGACCTACCAGGGGCGCTCAGGAGGCCGTATGGGCGCCGATTGGTTAACTTTCTGCCCCGCCTCAGGCTGCGTTCCTGACGGGCGGACACAGGGAGCCTACCAGGTGAGCGCAGGCAGCCGCAGCGGACGCCGATTGGTTAGTGCGGTCGCAGCGTGGGTACTTAAATTGGTGCCCGCTTCGCGGAGGCTGAGCCCGGCGGGGACCCCAGAGCGTGTGGGGTCACACGTGGGAGGAAAAAGTACACACGCACTGCACAACTTCAGAGGTGTCATTGCATATGAGGTGAATGACGCTGCATCAGACTTAGTTTTTATATTTTTGCTTGTTGGGTCACACCTGGTGATGTTCAGGGGTTTCTCTGCACTCAGGAATCACTCCTGCTCCTGACGGTGATGGGGACCGTATGCCGGGGGTCGAACCCAGGTCAGCCCTGTGCAAGGTAAATAGCTGCACTGCCCAGGGCAGGAGGGGTTCCACAGTGGGTAGCACGCCTGCGTCTGACCCTGGCATCTCATGTGGTGCCCCAGGCACGGCCAGGGAGGTGATTCCTGAATGCAGAGCCGGGAGTTTCAGCAAAGCACTGTGCACATAGGCACCCCGACTGAGCACCGCCAAGAGCAATTCCTGCCCGGAAGAGCCAGGAGTAACCCTTGAGCATTGCCGGGTGTGACCCAAAATGAAAAAAACAATAGTTTCAATGGTGACATTTGTGAAATGTGACTGATAACCAAAGCCACACTCACGCATATTACCCCAACAACAAAAACAACAACAACATAGTTTTTCCTTGCAAACTCATGGAAAGACAGAGCAAACTAAGGGAAACATCTAGAACATCTAGAAAGGAGGTTATAGTCTGGTTCAGAAAAAAGAGGCCAGGGGCCGGAGCGATAGCCTAGCGGGTAGGGCGTTTGCCTTGCACGTGGCGGCCTGTGCCGCCCGGGTTCGATCCCGGCATCCCATGGTCCCCTGAGCACCGCCACGAGTAATTCCTGAGTGCAGAACCAGGAGGAAACCCTGAGCATCGCCGGGTGTGACCCAAAAAGCAAAAAAAAAAAAAAGCCAGTGCCTGAGCAGTATAGTATAGCCGGGAGGATGCTTGCCTGGCTCTCAGGCCACCTGGTTTCAGCCCCTGAGCACCGCCAGGAATAATTCCTGAGTGCAGAGAAAAATTAAAAAAAAGAAGAAGAGGCGGGAGGCGATAGTCCAGCAGGTAGGGTGTCTGCTTTGCACGTGGACGGCCCATGCCGGCCGGATTCGATCCCCGGCATCCCATATGGTCCCCGAGCACCATCAGGAGTAATTCCTGAGTGCAGAGCCAGGAGTAACCCCTGAGCATCGCCAGGGGTGTGACCCAAAAAAGCAAAAGAAGAAGAAGAAGGAAGGAGGAGGAGGAGGAGGAGGGAGGAGGAGGAGGAGGAGGGGGAGGAGAGGAGGAAGAGGAGGAAGAAGAAGAAGGAGGAGGAGGAGGAGGAGGAAGAGGAGGAGGAGGAGGAGGAAGAGGAGGAGGAGGAGGAGGAGAAGAAGGGAGAAGAAGTCTGAAGAAGAAGGAGGAGAAGAAGAAGGAGGAGGAGGAGGAAGAAGAAGAGGAGGAGGAGGAGGAAAAGAAGGAGAAGAAGTCTGAAGAAGGGGCGGAGCGATAGCCCAGCGGGTAGGGCGTTTGCTTTGCACGCCCGGCCTGTGCCGGCCTGGGTTCGATCCCCGGCATCCCATATGGTCCCCGAGCACCGCCAGGAGTAATTCCTGAGTGCAGAGCCAGGAGAAACCCCTGAGCATTGCCGGGTGTGACCCAAAAAGCAAAAAAAAAAAAAAAAGAAGTCTGAAGAAGAAGGAGGAGAAGAAGAAGAAGGAGGAGGAGGAGGAGGAGGAGGAGGAAGAGGAGGAGGAGGAGGAGAAGGAGAAGTCTGAAGAAGAAGGAGGAGAAGAAGAAGGAGGAGGAGGAGAAGAAGAAGAAGGAGGAGGAGGAGGAGGAGGAGGGGGAGGGAGAGGAGGAAGAGGAGGAAGAGGAGGAAGAAGAAGAAGGAGGAGGAGGAAAGAGGAGGAGGAGGAAGAAGAGGAGGAGGAGGAGGGAGGAGGAGGAGGAGAAGAAGGAGAAGAAGTCTGAAGAAGAAGGAGGAGAAGAAGAAGAAGGAGGAGGAGGAGGAGGGAGGAGAAGGAGAAGTCTGAAGAAGAAGGAGGAGAAGAAGAAGGAGGAGGAGGAGGAGGAGGGAAGAAGAGGAGGAGGAGAAGAAGGAGAAGGAGAAGGAGAAGGAGGAGGAGGAAGAAGCAGCAGCAGCAGCCAGAGGCTGGAGCAACGAGGCTGCTGTGTTGGTTTTCTCTGATGTTTGCTTGTTTTTGTTTGGGGTGCCTATGCCCACGACGCTTTGCTGAAACTCCGGGCTCTGCATTCAGGATCACTCCTGCCGTGCCTGGGGCACCATGAGATGCCAGGGTCAGATGCAGGCGTGCTACCCACTGTAGAACCCCTCCTGCCCTGGGCAGTGCAGCTGTTTACCTCGCACAGTGCTGACCTGGGTTTGATCCTGGCACCCCACGTGGTCCAGCAGTGCCAGGAGTGATCTCTGAGCTCAGAGCCAGGAGCTAAGCCCTCAGCACAGCTGGGTGTGCCCCCAAAAACAAAAATAAAAAAAAGAACAAACGAGGCCAGCCCTGGGAGGGAGGCCATGAGACGGCGCCTCTGCTTGGAGGCTCTTGGCATAAAGCCTGGGGACAGCAGCTGCCTCCAGCTTGAGCACTCCTGGGAGGAAACAGGTCCCCAGAAGAGGTGGCCACTCCGAGAGGTTTCGGGACGTAACCCAGACAGCTCGCGATGGAATGCCTGGAAAGCAAACTGGCCTCCGAGTGGTTTAAAGGGTTGTTGCCTCCACAGGGCTCACGTCACCCTGCATAAATCCTGGCTTTGCTGGGAGCCGGAATTCCCCGCCACAGCACCACATTCCTGGGATTCGGAAGAGGAGGCAGAGTCCCATGGACCCGGAGCTCAGAGCAGCAGCCAGTCCGGGCTGGCAGGTGATGGCGGCAGGAGGCCCCCATGGCTGTGCCCGCCCGCAAGGTAGACGGCGAGCCTGAGAACCCCCCAGCAGCCCAGCAAGAATCTGGTTGCCCAGGGGCGGCAAGATTCCAGACCCCGAAGAGGCTGGCCTGAGCCCCTCTCGGCTAGCCCTCGGCAAGCGAGGATTTGTTCCAGGAGGCCTTGCCGGTGCTCCCCAGGGTTCCCACAGGCCTGCAGGGGTGCAGGAGAGCAGGACGCTGCAGGGGAGGGGGTGAGTCACACCCTGCCTGCCAGAGCTCAGGGATTCCCAGTTTCCTCCCTGCCAGAAAGAAAGCGAAACCAGCAGCCCACGGGAGCCAGCGGGCGGGGACAGCCCCAGCTGGGAGGCCAGAGCAGCCCCTCAGCTGTCCCTGGGCTGGGCACAGACCAGGAGGTGGGAGTGGGGCCGTCGCCACTGCGGCCCCTCCGTCCTCTGGCATGCGGCCAGATGCTGCTGGGGCTCCTGCTCTCCCCCGTGGTGGCCAGATCCCCTGTTGCTGCTTTGCCTCTCTGGCCGTGGTGTGGAAGGAGGCTCAGGCAGGATCAGGAAGGAAGGACCCAGACCTGGGAACAGCCCCGCTTCCGCAGCCCCTTGGCTCGAGTGCCTTGTAAAGCCACAGACCTGCCCGCCTCCCTCTCCTCCTCCCAAGGCGGAGGGGCCGTTCCTGACACCCCCGCGGGGAGCGTTTCACACGTATCCTGGGAGAGAGCGTTCTACGTGTGCGTGCGTGCTGGGGCGCGTGTGCGTGGGAGCTGGGTGTGTCCCGGTATCATCCTTCCCGTGGCCACATCCGTGACAGCAGGTCACCGGAAAACACCAAAAAGTACCAGAAGCAAAGATCACCCCAAGCTTGATCAGGATACCCGTAGTTTTTCCACCGCCTTTAACCTCAGAGCCCAGCGATCTGGGGGCTGTGTGGGCAGGAGAAAGCCCCCACTGCCCGCAGCTCAGCACGCAGGGCCTGAGCCCCCAACCCTCCCGGCACCCCACCGCGTCCATGCCCCCCCAAGCTTGCTGCAGAAATCTGCTTATCGCTCACTTCCCACCTTCACGCTGGCACCATCCTGACCGCTAGTGCCTTGCCTGGCGCACCCCACCCTGGAGGCTCCAGGTGACCCTCCAGGCCGCCCCTCAGCCACTATGGCTGCTTCCTCCCAGCGGGGCCCACCCTTCCTCTCTCTAGTCCCTTAGTTCGGGAGTCCAGCCCAGGGCCCTCTAACCCTGGCCCTGCCTCCTGTCCTTGTCTTTCTTGCTTCGCCGGCTCTGCTGGGAAAATAGGCTCCCGTCTCTGAGAGCAATCCAGGCCCTCAGCCAGGAGCAGAGATGAGGAAACAGCTCAGGGGCCAGAGCGACAGCACAGCGGGTAAGGCCTTTGCCTTGCATGCGGCCAACCAGGGTTCGATCCCAGGCATCCCATACAGTCCCCCGAGAACTGCCAGGAGTAATTTCTGAGTGCAGAGCCAGGAGTAACTCCTGAGTATCCGCCTGTGACCCCAAAAAAAGAAAAGAAAGAAAGAAAGAAAAAAACCAGCTCAGGGGCTGGAGCCTTTGTCCAATGGGGAGTGTGTTGCCTTGCACGCAGCCAACCCAGTTAGATCCCCAGCTTCCCATATGATCCCCGAGAGCCAGTAGGAGTAATTCCTGAGTGCAGAGCCAGGAGTAACCCCTGGGCTTCCCTGGGAGTGGGCCAAAAAGCAAAACAAACAAAAAACAAACTTTGTTTTCTCTTCAAGTCGTATAAATTTTTCATCTTCTACCAAAAAGCTAAAAAAAAGGGAGGGGGCTGGAGCGATAGCCCAGCGGGTAGAGGTGTTTGTCTTGCGCAGCCGGCATGCCGGCCTGGGTTCGATCCCCGGCATGCCATATGGTCCCCCGAGCACCGCCAGGAGTAACTCCCTGAGTGCAGAGCCAGGAGTAACCCCTGAGCATCGCCAGGTGTGACCCAAAAAAGAAAAAAAAAGGGGGAGAAAAACCTGCTCAAAGAGGCCAGAGAGTGCGTGAGCGGGGAGGCGCTTGCCTTGCGCAGGGCTGGCCCTGGCTCGATCCCTGGCACCCTGTATAATCCCCAGAGTTCTGCTAGGGACCATCCTTCAGCACCACTGGCTGTGGCCCAGCATAAAGTGAAATCGGACATTCCTGCAAAGAAGATCCACAAATGGCCACGCCCCAGGGATGCACCTCACACCCCAGGGGCCCCAGTTCTGGTCTCTGACACCAGAGATCACCTGGCTGGCGACACCGTGGAACTGGGAGCGCACACAGCCAGAGCAGAGACCGCACAGCCTCGTGGCCAACACGTGCCCAGTGCCTGAACAAGGGGCGTGTATCTTGCAGGCGTGAGGGCCAGAGTTGGAGCCCTGCAGACTGGATTTACAGGTGCCAGGAGCGGCTCTGGCAGCGCTTTGAGCACTGCTGGGTGCAGCTCTCGGAATCCGAGCACTGCAGGGCCCAGCCTCGTTGGCCACCCACCCAGCACAGGAGCCCAGGCCAGGAGGGTGCCTCAGACCCTACTCACCGGAGGCAGGTTCTGCTGCTGGGACTCCCACTTGTCTTCCCGTCGATTTGCTCGAGCGAGCACCACTAAGAACGTCTCATCTGTTGGGAATGAGGTCCATTATTGTGACTGCTTTGGCATATCTTTTATTTTTTTTTTGCTTTTTTGGGTCACATCTGGCAATGCTCAGGGGTTTCTCCTGGCTCTGCACTCAGGAATTACTCCTGACGGTGCTCAGGGGACCATATGGGATGCCGGTGATCGAACCTGGGCCGGCATGAGCCAGCCGGGTGCAAGGCAAACGCCCTACCCGCTGGGCTATCGCTCCAGCCTCATGCTTTAGCATATCTGATACACCACGGGCAGCTTGCCAGGCTCTGCCATGGCTCTGGGCTCATCCCACGCGCCCAGTCTTTTCCTCTGTCAGACCATCAACCAACCAGGGCCCGGGGCAGAGCCTATCTCCTGTCTGCCACCTACCGGACTGCCGGGCACCTGCAGCCACACCTGCGACACCTCAAAGGGACCCCCCCCACCACCACAAAATGTGTGATCTCCGGTACCTGCAGCTCTGCGTGTGACCCCTCCACCGCAGTGAAGCAAAGGGGAGGAAGGGGAAATGGGGGGCTTGCCACCCCACCCAGCAGTCCCGCTCCGGAGGCAGGGGCTGAGAGCCAGGGCAGCGTCCCGCAATGACTGGCCCACGCAGGATCCGGACAGCAGCCTGGGTGTTTCCCCCCCAGCTGTGCGCAGATGAATCTGGAGACATCACAGAGGACAGACCTGCATCCACCGCACGGTTCCCAGGAAAAGCTGTCCTCGGAGAAGCAGGAACTAGAGGTGGTCGCTATTTAGAGGGGCTGGAGCGCTAGTGTGACAGTTCTGGAGAGGAAGGTGGGTGGTGGGCTCACAGGGACAAACCCGCTTTCTTTCGGTGAAGCAGGATAGCTCTTGTCAAAATGTATTTATACGTGAAGGCAGTGAAAGGGACGGACACGGTCATTTGCCTTCGACACGGCCAGCTTGGGCTTCATCCCTGTGTCCCACCAGGAGGGACCCCTGAGCACAGGGCCAGGAATAAGCCCCAACCACCTGGTATGACTCAAGCACTGAAATTTAAGAAAAGTTTTGGTGCATATACACAATGGAATACTACGCAGCTCTAAGGAAGAGCAAGCGTACTAGTTGCATTGACGAGGTGGAGCTGGCGTATTGTCTGGTGATGCCAGTCGGGGAGGGTACAGCACCGGGCCAACGTCGGCAACCTAAGGAAACTGACCCACCACGACGATGGCGGCGCTGGGACCTTGAGGGGAGGGAGGGGTGCGCTGGTGGTGTGGCGGTTACGGACGTGGGGAGACTGTCGTTAACGGTACTGTAAAACTGTACTGTAAAACTCAAAAAATAAAAATGGGGCCGAGCGACAGCACAGCCGGGAGGGCGTTGGCCTTGCGCGGCGACCGGGTTCGATCCCGGCATCCCACAGGGTTCCCGAGCACCGCCAGGAGTGATTCCTGAGCAAAGAGCCAGGAGAAACCCCCTGAGCAGCACCGGGTGTGACCCTAAAAGCAAACAAACAAACAAAAAACAATGCTGGTCCGTCGAGGCATAACTTGTCGATTTGTTGTTGTTGCTTTGGCTCTGCCCTCGGGACCTGCTCCTGGGGGAGCCCGGAGGCCCGGACGGGATGCCGGGAACCAAATGCACGAGGCCTATGACTGCAGCAGGCTCGGCGGCTGGACCCGACGCCAGGGCGGCGCGAGCAGGGCAGGGCCGCCGGTGCCCGCGCCCGGCCCTGCCCGCATGACGCAGCAGCCCCCGCTGCTGCTCCCGGCCGGGGGGGCGCCCCTGCGCCGCCGCCGCCTTCCGCGGGCCCCTCCTGGCCCAGTCCCCGCGGCGGGCTCGCCAGTGCTGCTGCCCACGTCGGGGTCCCGCCGGGCGTCCGACCCCGCCAGCGACGGCCGCGTCCCGGCTCGGCCGCGACGTCTCCCCGGGACAGCGCCCCGCCCCTCAGCAGAGCTGGGCGCGGATTGGCGGTGAGCCACGGGAAGTGCCCGCCCCCGTCCCGCGGCCCAATGAGGGGCGGGGCGGCGGGGCCTCCGGAAGCGCCGGAAGCGCCGGGGACGTCGCGTCGCCGCGCCGGGCTCGAGCAGCTGCCGCGGAGCCGCCGGACGGACCCCGCCATGGCCGAGAGCGACTGGGGACACGGTGACGGTGCTGCGCAAGAAGGGCCCGACGGCCGCGCAGGCCAAGTCCAAGCAGGTGCGGGCGGGCGGGGCGCGGGGCCAGCTGCGGGGGCCTGGCGGGGGCCGGGCGGCGCGGCCCAGGCGCTGACAGGTGGTGGCCGCGGCTGCGGCGTTGGCGCGGACGGGCCGGGGGCGCGCGGGGCCGGGGGCGGGGGCCGGGGGGCGCGCGGGGGCCGGGGGGCGGGGGCCGGGGGCGCGCGGGGGCGGGGGCCGGGGGCGGGGGCCTGGGGCGCGGGGGCGGGGGCGGGGGCCGGGGCGCGCGCGGGGCGGGGGCGCACGGGGGGGGTGGGGTCCTGGGGCGCGCGGGGCCGGGGGCGCACGGGGTGGGGTCCTGGGGCGCGGCGGGGCCGGGGGCGAGGGCCGGGGGCGCGCGGGGCCGGGGGCGGGGGCCGGGGGCGCGCGGGGCGGGGGCCGGGGGCGGGGGCCGGGGGCGCGCGGGCCGGGGGCGGGGGGCCGGGGCGCGCGGGGCGGGGGCGCACGGGGGGTGGGGTCCTGGGGCGCGCGGGGCCGGGGGCGTGCGGGGGCGGGGGCCGGGCAGTGCCTAAGCCGAGGGGGCGCTGGGGCCCGTCGCGCCCTCGGAGCCCGTTTTCTCTTTCTGGGCAGGGGGTCGAGGGCTGGGCCGCCCCCGCGCCCATCCCGGCTTCCGAGGGGGCCGCTGGAGGACAACGACGTCTCCTGGGAAGGACGTTTGAGTGCGGGTCTCCGCCGTGGCCCCTAGAAGCGCTTCGTGTGCACGCGGGCCCAGCCCCAGCCCACCGGCTGGCCAGTAGGGCCTGGCCTTGCACATGACCAAAGGCCCACCCGGGGTTTGTCACCGGCACAGTGAGAAAGAGTTTGGGGTGGGGGGGAGCACAGCGGTGGTGCTCGGGGATCACTCCCGGTTGGGCTTCGCCAACCCTGCACGGTGCTGGGGATCATTCCTGGGTGAGTGCTGTGCTTATCCAGTATTAGGAAAAAAAACCTTTGTTTTCTTTCTTCCTTTTTTTTTTGGGTCACACCCAGCAATGCTCAGGGGTTTCTCCTGGCTCTGCACTCAGGAATTACTCCTGGCGGTGCTCAGAGGACCATATGGGATGCCAGGGATTGAACCCGGGTCCGCCGCATGCAAGGCAAATGCCTTACCACTGTGCTATCGCCCTGGCCCCCAGAAAATCGATTTTAGACTTATCCCTGCAATGCTCAGGGGTTAGTCCTGGTTCTTTTCATTTTAATTTTATTTATTTATTTATTTTTTGCTTGTTGGGTCACACCCAGCAATGCTCAGGGGTTACTCCTGGCTCTACACTCAGGATTTACTCCTGGCAGCGCTCGGGAACCATATGGAATGCCGGGGATCGAACCCAGGTCGGCCGCTTGCAAGGCAAAAGCGTTACCGCTGTGCTATCACTCCGTCGTCCCCAGTCCTGGTTCTTTTTAAATCTGTTTATGTATGTATTTCCTTTTTGGTCATACCCAGCAATTTCAGGAGTCACTCCTGGCTCAGCATTCAGAAATCACTTCTGATGTGCTCCAGGGACCTTATGGGATGCTGGGGATTGATTCCCTGTCAGCCGCCTGTAGGGCAAACACCGTACTTGCTGTACTATCGCTCCGCCCTCTGTTCCTGGTTGTGTGCTCAGGAATTACCCTACCAGTGCTTGGGAGACCATATGGGGTGCCAGAGACTGAAGCTGGACTCTCACTCTGGCCCTGCTAAAATAAAACTCTAAATGAGAGCTAGGGACGGTGGAGATGAGACAGTGGGAACAGGCTTTGCCGGGCACCAGCTGCTCTGGGTTCTGAGCACTGTATCGGGGGGTCCCAAGCCACGCTAGGACCGGCGCTGACCACACCTAGGTGTGTCCTGCTCCCTAGCTCAAGTGGGCAGTGTTTGGTAGCGATGCTGATGGGTTTGTGTGGGACGTCACTGAAGAAGGGCTGCCCCCGCCCAGCTCCTCTAACCAAAGCCCATTCTCCGGTTTTCAGGCCATCTTAGCAGCTCAGAGACGGGGAGAAGATGTGGAGACATCCAAGAAATGTAGGTTTTCTATTCCCTGTGCAGAACAAGGGTGGAACCTGGGGGGCTCAGTGGGGCTGCGGTGACTGCGGCGGGGGCTGGGGGCAGGGCCATGCCTGCAGCCAGGAACGTCGTGGCAGCACCGCGACCCCCCTTTTTTTTTTTTTTGTTTTTTTTGCTTTTTGGGTCACATCCGGCAATGCTCAGGGGTTTCTCCTGGCTCTGCACTCAGGAATTACTCCTGGCGGTGCTCGGGGGACCATATGGGATGCCGGGATCGAACCCAGGCGGCACAGGCCAGCCGCGTGCAAAGCAAACGCCCTACCCGCTGGGCTATCCTCCAGCCCCCAACCCCCGCGACCCCTTTGGAAGTGCTCCCCGAGCTGTGTGCCAGCTCCGTCCTCGCCCAGGGGCCGCTGGGCAAAACAGGCAGCACTCCATCACCAAGAACACCGCCAAGCTGGACCGGGAGACGGAGGAGCTGCACCACGATCGGGTGACCCTGGAGGTGGGCAAGGTCATTCAGCAGGGCCGGCAGAGCAAGGGGCTGACCCAGAAGGACCTGGCCACGGTGAGCGTGCGGGCTGGGCCCGGAAGCTGGCCTCACGGAGCAGTGCCCTGTTTCTTGGGAGACTGATGTGGGGTGGGGGTCTCTGTCCTTCAGAAAATCAACGAGAAGCCACAGGTCATTGCTGACTACGAGAGTGGACGGGCCATTCCCAATAACCAGGTTCTGGGCAAGATCGAGCGAGCCATCGGTGAGTGCTTTGGGCCTTGGGGGGCTGCAGCCCCCGGGGTGGTGGCCAAGCGCTGACCTCATGGGCACCTGCTGGGTTGGGATGGCGGGAGCAGAGGGCCCTGGCACGCGGAGGCCAGCGGGGGCGCCCTCGCTCACAGCCAGGGACAGGTGCTGATTGACCTCCTGGCCCTTCCAGGCCTCAAGCTCCGGGGGAAGGACATCGGGAAGCCCATCGAGAAGGGGCCAAAGGCGAAATGACCACAAAGCCTCGGAGTCAGCACGTTCCGGCTGATCTCGCCTGGCTGGTGGCCTCTGGCCACTGATGCCAGCATGGCCGCCTCCGTGGCCGGAAGCGGAACAAGGGCGGCAGTGCCGCTGGGGACCCCTTTCCGCCCCCTGTCAAACACACTAAACCTGCAAAGCGCCTGCCTCTCCTGCCTCCTTCCTTTCTTCCTGGGCTCTGCTGAGCCCTTTGTCATAGAAGTTGTAAAAGCTTCCTGCTGCCACCCCCTGGCACATGCCTACCCGGGCTGCTCGTGGGCGTGGGTCAGCAGCCACATCCCGGCGTATCTGTCCCTGGCGCCCCACCCTGGGATCACGCCAGGAGCAGGAGATTGCCCCTGGCTCGGGACCAGGTCCATGGTGGCAGAGGCGGCGTCCATCACGTTCAGGGCCTGGGGTGCAGGGACTGGGCTTGGCCTCTCGGGGTATCTTGGCGGCCTGTGTTCACTGTTTGCTGGGGAGTGGGAAGCGATGGCCCTGGGGGTCATCGTGGCGAAGGCCGGGGCCTGTGTTGCAGCTCAGACCAGCCTCCGACCTTTGTGCCTCAGTAACTCATGAGGTGGGTGGGCGCACCCCGTGCCCCTGGCCCCATCTGTGGCCTGTGCCCTGTCACCGAGTCACAAGATTGGCCTCTCGGGCAGGGCAGGTGGCTGCGGAGCCACCGTCCCTCATGGCAGAACAGAACACAGGCGTGGGCAGAGCCTTTATTGTCGGGGCTGTCCTGGGCCCCGCAGGCAGTGGGGTGTCCTAGGTCGCAGGGGGCCTGGCTGCTGCCGAGTGCCGGTAGGGAGACACCGTCCCTGCGGGGACGGCAGTGTCAGGCTCCCAGCCGTGGGCGCGGGAACCCTGGATCCCGGCCCCCGGGGGCTCCTACCGCATTGAAGAGAATGTTGTCAAAGCCCGGGGCTGCAGCCGCGGCCTCACCCTGACGCGGGCGGCCACCTCTCCGTGCCAGCCAGCACCGGCTCCCGAATCCCAGCACCGCCAGCAGCAGGATGAGGGCACCGCCAGCTGCAGCTGGCACCCACATGGGCGCGGCCCTGTGCCCTGTGGGCACGTGCACGTGAGCCTCCCGGCGGTTCTCTGCTTAGCTGCAAGAGCAGCTATTGGTGTGGGGGGGTCGTGGTCTGTGCTACCGGGAGCCCCGTCCCGCTCTAGGACTGGGGCAGAGGTCAGCCCGGGAGGGTCTGCTGAGCAGATGCAGCCTTGAAGGGCAGGGACCCGCCCAGCCCGTGGGGGGGCACAGCGAGGCCCTGGGTGGGAGTGGCTGGCTGGGCACTGCTCACCCTGGGCTGGGCTGGGCGGCCGGCAGTGCTGCCCGGCAGGTACTCGATGTCGTCCAGGGCGATGGGTCCCAGGGCGGGCTGCCCTCCCACAGTGGCTTCAAACACAATCTGCCGGGGGGGGGTGAACAGGCTGCTGGGCCCCCAGAGGGGTGCTGCCACGCGAGGCCCAGCTGTCCCTGGCTTGGCATCTGGTCTACCTGGAATTCCTCGGTGCTGGCCACGTCCACTTGGCCTTCTAGCCACTGGTGCCGGTGGCGCCCATCCGCACCCCACATGGTCAGCTGGCCCCGGGCGCTGAGCAGCAGCACTCGCAGCTGGCCCTTGTCTGAGAATAGGGCTGGGGTCAGCTCGCAGCCCCGAGGCCCAGTGCCCACTCAGCCGGAGCCACCACCCAGGCCCACTCACAGAAATGCTCAGGAAAGGCCATGTGGTACCAGAAGCGGAGGCAGGAAGCCGAGTCGCGGGCAGGGGCTGGCTGCGCAGCCAGGCGGTCAGGCCCCGCGCCCAGCACGGTTTGGAAGAGAGCAAAGTGGCCTGAAAGCGAGAGCAGCGGTCACTGTGGCCCTGGGCTCAGGGGTCCTGTCCCCTGAGACCCACCTGCTTCTGTGCCCAGGGTGTGGTCCACAGGGGGCTGCAGCTCAGCGGGAGGCGTGTCCCCACTGCTCCAGTCCCAGCTGTACCCGCCGCTGCGGGGCCACGGCAGGTGGCTCCAGCCACACAGGCCGGCCTCGAAGTCGCAGGAAGCTGCAAGGGACCGCAGCAGTGACCGGTACTGCCCCCCAGCACCCCCAAGGCCGGCTGGGTTCCAGTACACCCTGCCCAGTTGCTGCTGCTAACTGCCAGGAGTCCCCGTGAGGTCTGGGCCAGGCTGAGGACCCACCTGGCCGAGGGGCAGGGTCCGTCCTGGACAAGCAGGTCGTCCAGGGCCATGTATGAGTGGCCCACACCAGCAGCCACTGCCCGGAAGAGCACCTGCAGAGGGAGGGGCCGACTGAGCCTGTGGCGGGGCCGGGCTGCCCCACCCTGCCTGCACTTACCCGCCATGCCCGCTCGGCCTGCACGTCCACACTGCCCAGGCGCCAGGCAAAGCCCCCCGTGTGCGCTGATGCTCAGCGGCTGCCCCCTGCCGGGCCCCCTCCACGCTGACCTGCAGCGTGCCTGCGTTGAGGGGACAGCGTCAGCCCAGGTGCCCCACGTGAGTTGCCCGGCGGCTGCAGCCCTCCCAGCGCCTCTGACCTGGGTTGTGGGGGCTCAGGTGGTACCAGAAGGTCAGGCACGCGGGCTGGGCCAGCGGGCTGTGCTCTTCTGAGGTCAGCAAGGCCGCCTGGCCGCTGGGCAGGTTCTGCGGGCTTGTGTCCACCACCATGTAGTACCCTATGGGGTGTCCAGGTCAGTTCTCCCTTGGGACGCTGCCCCTTGGTGAGGGCCCGGCCGTCCCGCCCCGCCCCCGAGCCTGCACCCTGGGCCGTCTGGGTGCTGTGGTCCACAGGGGGTCCCCGGTGCCGTGGCCTGTGGCATTGTTCTGGCGCCTCCAGAGGCCAGCGGCCCCGGTGAAGCCACACTGAGAGTCCCCGAAAGAGCAGTGCCTGGGGGGCCCAGCAGTGGCCAGGGGCGCACAGCCACGTCGTCCAGCGCCATGGTGCCGTGGAAACCATCCCGGAGACCCTCAAACAGGAGCTGTGGGGACGGGGGCTGAGCGTCGCAGGTGGGGGCCACCCTGGCCCTCCGCTCTCCACCTGCCTGGGCCTCACCTGGTACTTGGCATCTGAGTCAGGCTGGTGGGGGGAGGGTAGCCCAGGCCTGGTGCCAGCGGTTGCCCTGGGTGCCCGAGCGGGACCACAGCGTCGTCTCGGCCTGTCCTTCCCGCCTCATGGCCAGCCGCAGTGTCCCTGCGGAGGGGCGTGGGGGTACTGGAGCGCTCGCTGGAGGCTGGGGTGGGGGGCTGGAGCGCTCGCTGGCGGGGGCTGGAGCGCTCGCTGTGGGGGGGCTGGAGGCGCTCGCTGGAGGCTGGGGTGGGGGCTGGAGAGCTCGCTGTGGGGGGCTGGAGCGCCCGCTGGGGGGGCTGGAGCGCTCGCTGGGGGGCTGGAGCGCTTCGCTGTGGGGGGCTGGAGCGCTCGCTGTGGGGTGGGGGCTGGAGCACTCACTGGAGGCTGGGGGGCTGGGCGCTCGCTGTGGGGGCTGGAGCGCTCCGCTGGAGGCTGGGGTGGGGGCTGGGCGCTCGCTGGAGGCTAGGGTGGGGGGCTGGAGCGCTCGCTGTGGGGGCTGGAGCGCTCGCTGGAGGCTGGGGGGCTGGAGCGCTCGCTGGAGGCTGGGGGTGGGGAAGCGGCCGAGTGGGACCCAGCATTCCCCCAGACAGGCTGTCGGTGCCGGTGGGGTCTCACCGATCTGGGGCCCAGAGAGGCGGTACCAGAAGGACAGGCACTGGGGAGAAGCCGGCACCTGGGGCTGCGTGAGCAGTTGGGCGCCTGGGCCCGGGGCCAGAGGGCTCCTGGGGTCCAGAAGCATCAAGTGTCCTGTGGGGGCAGGAGGGTGCTGTTCCGGCCTGTCCAGGGCGTCAGGTCTGTGAGCCCCAAGCCCGGGACCCACCTACCTCGGCCTGTGGTATGGTCAGTACTCGGGGCCCCAGCTCTGGAGCCGCTGCCAGTGGGCATCTGTGAGGTGGCCAGGGTGCCAGCCGCATGCGTCCCGCTCGAAGTTGCAGGACACCTCTGAGGACGGCAGGGGTCAGCACACCACCAGGCTCCGGGTCCCGGGAGGCCACGCGGCGGGGGTGGGGACGCGGTGAGAACCTGTGTCCTTGATGCTGGTGGCCGTTGGGCTGCAGTTCTTCAGGGCCACCTGGGCTACCCCTGCACCCTGCTGGCCAGGCCCATCCAGGGTCAGCAGGCCGGTCAGCTCCAGCTGTGGGCGCAGAAAGGGGAGGCTGAGGCAGGGCCAGCGGTGCCCCTCCCCGCCCCTTTAAAGCTTACCTGGAAACGCCGGCCTCGGGCCCCCCAGCGGGATGACCGCTGCCTCCCAGGCTGGGCTGCTGCCCGGGGCCTGCCACACCAGCTCGGAACTGCCGCCCTCCACCACAGCCAGTGCCAGGAAGCCTAGCGGGGGCAGCGTGTCAGGCCCTCGGCTGGGGTGGGGGCGCCAGTGAGAGCAGGGGTGCGGGAGGGCCGGGGGGCAGGGTGGCTGTACCTCGGGGGTGACCCTGGTAGTGGTAAGTCAGGTGCACCTCACAGCTGGGTCCCGAAGGGGCCCCAGGGTGGGCGTGAGGGCACGGGCCTCGGCCGACAGCTGACCCCAGGCCTTCTGGACGGACAGCACAGGCCCTGCCGGAAGAGCGGCAGCGTGGAAAAGCAGGGGCGGGGAGAACCGGCCAGGCCCGGCTGCCCTCCAGGGGCTGGCCAGCTCTCACCTGTCGGGAGCCCGTGCCCCCAGGCCTGGTGCCGCACCCACTGCAGCCGCCCCCGCTGGCATCCTCCCAGCCCCCGGCCGAGGCGGCCTCGGAGTCCATGGTGCCTGCAAAGAGGGGTCCTGAGGTGCTGACCCCGCCCACGTGCCCTCACCCACATGGCCCCGGAGTCCGCCCATGTGCCCTCACCCGCACGGCCCTGTGCCTGCCCACGGGCCCTCACCCGCACGGCCCTGTGCCTGCCCACGTGCCCTCACCGCGCGGCGCCCTGTGCCTGCCCACGGGCCCTCACCCGCACGGCCCTGTGCCTGCCCACGTGCCCTCACCCGCACGCGGCCCTGTGCCTGCCCACGTGCCCTCACCACATGGCCCCGAGTCCGCCCGCGTGCCCTCACCCGCACGGCCCTGTGCCCGCCCACGTGCCCTCACCTGCAGCAGGCCCTGTGCCCGGCACGCGCGCCCTTACCCGCAGCAGGCCCTGTGCCTGCCCACGTGCCCTCACCTGCAGCAGGCCCTGTGCCGACCGCGTGCCCTTACCCGCAGCAGGCCCTGTGCCTGCCCACGTGCCCTCACCCACAGCAGGCCCTGTGCCCAACACGTGCCCTCCCTCGCACGGCCCTGTGCCTGCCACGTGCCCTCACCCACAGCAGGCCCTGTGCCTGCCCACGTGCCCTCACCCACAGCAGGCCCTGTGCCCAACACGCGTGTCCTCACCCGCATGGCCCTGTGCCTGCCGCGTGCCCTCACCCACAGCAGGCCCTGTGCCCAACACGTGTCCTCACCCGCATGGCCCTGTCCCCGCCCACGTGCCCTCCCCGCACGGCCCTGTGCCCACCCACGTGCCCTCACCCACAGCAGGCCCCTGCCCGCCCACGTGCCCTCACCCGCACAGCCCTGTGCCCGCCCATGTGCCCGCACCCGCACAGCCCTGTGCCCGCCCATGTGCCCGCACCCACCCTGTGCCCGCCCATGTGCCCGCACCCGCATAGCCCTTACCGCACTCCTGCTCGTCCTCGCCCCCAGTGCACTGCGGCTGGAAGTCGCACAGCTGCTCGGGGGGCACACCAGGTCCCCGCAGGCCACGTGTCCGGGCTGACAGCTGTTCCCAGGGAGAGGTGCTGGGGCCCGGAGCAGGCCACGAGGAGGGGCGTGTCTGTGGAGATGCTCGTCAGGGTGTGGTGTGGGACACTTCCGGGTGTGGTCGGGCGTGTCTGGTGGACACTCAGGAGGGCCTGGAGCTCACCTGGGACGGGCTTGCAGTGCTCCGACAGGATGAGGTCGTCCAGGCCCAGGACACCCCGGGACCCGTCTGCCCGGTCAGGAGGATCTGGGGGTGAGGGGGCTCAGAGGGACCTACCGGCGTGGCCGCTCCGTGCCTGTCCCTAGTCCCGCCCGCCGCCCGCAGCCATACTGCCCAGCGCTTCAGCCCTGCCGCACCTTCCCGCTGCCCGCCCTGCCACCCTGCCAGCCTCACTCGGAAGGGGAGTGGGCTCCAGACGTTCACTCGGTCTCGCGCAGGCGGCCCCCAGGTCCCCACGGCGCCTGCGCAGCAGGTGGGGGGTCTGGGGGTGCTGGGGCCCTCGGGCTGCAGGAAGAGCTGCAGGCAGCCAGCCTCGGACCCGTGCAGGTAGAGGTAGAAGGTGAGCTGTGGAGGGCGGAGCATCAGGGGCACTCAGGTGCAGGCCGGGCGCTACCCCCACCCCGCCCCAGCCTCACCGAGCAGTTGTGCAGCTCAGAGGTGTGGAGCCGGGGGCTGGAGAGCAGAGCGGGGCGCCGGGGCCAGCCTGGGACACCAGGAAGGAGCCTGGGGAGAGAGTAGGGCTGGGGGTCCCGGCCGGGCGTGGGCACGGGGCAGCAGGGACCCCGTGAGGTCTCACCCCAGGCGCTGTTCCTGCTGTGGTCACGGCGTGGCCAGCCCGGTGCTGGGGCCCCCAGCGCTGTGGTTCTGGGACCAACCCTCAGAGCGGTTCCACAGACCTAGGCCTGTCTCGAAAGTCAGTGGTGGTGTAGCTGCCTGGGGGAGGGGCGGTCAGAGGGGCCACTCCTGGCCCGCCCTGGGGCGGGAAGGCAGGCGGGGGCAGGCGGGGCTACCGCAGGCTGCCGGGGCCTCGTCCGGCCGCCCCCGCAGTCATCTTCCCGTCACACAGCTGCTGTGCCTGCACGCAGGCCGAGTTCCTGCAGCGGTGATGCCCCAGGGGGCGAGTGTGCCTGGGGACTACGGGGCCAGTGAGCCGCGCTGGGGGCGCCCACCCAGAGGGGGCAGCAGGGCCGGTCACGGCCTTACCCGGCAGCCCACAGCCCGGAAGGCCACGTCGTCCACGGCCACAGCCCCCTGTGGGTAGCGTTGCGGGTGGCGGACAGGGTCACCTGCAGAGGAGCAGAGGCTTCAGACCGTGGAGGCCTCAGGCCCCACCACTCCTCAGCACACGGACTCGCAGACACTCACCCGGAAGCTGCCCCGGATGCGGCCAGTGGTGACCACCAGCTCCTGCCAGCGGGCGCCCCCAGCGCCTGACTGGTGCCACAGGGTCAGGGTCTCGGTGCCGTGGGTCAGCTCCAGCCTCAGCTCGGCGGCGTCTGCAGGGGGCCTCAGGCAGCTGCTGTGCTCTCCCTCCTCTGCCCTCCCCAGCCCCGGGGCTCCAGCCGTACCTCCAGAGCCCACGTGGTACCAGAGTCTCAGCTCACATGCGGGGGCAGCCTCATGTAGGACCGGCGAGCGCAGGGCCGCCGTGCTAGTGTCCTTCCCTCGGTGGGTGCCCACACCCATGTACCAGCCTGGCGGGAGACAAGTCAGGGGCAGCAGGGGGCCCCTGCGGGGCTGGCCTCGATGCCCACTGTGCCTCACCTAGGTCAGTGCCCCCGAGTGTGGTCTGTGCGCGGCCCTGGGCCGTCCCAGCGTGGCTCCTGCCGGTCCCTCAGCCAACTGTAGCCTGAGGTGCTGATGTCCCGCCAGCCACAGGTGTCCTGCTCAAAGTCACAGGAGAATGGGGGTGCGGAGGCGGCTCCGTGGTGACCTGGTGGGGGGCGGCATGAGGCGGCTGCTCACTGCCCCCCAGCCCGGGCCCGGCCAGCCTTGCTCACCACACTGGGCCTCGTCAGCGCAGGCCTGGCAGTCACACCGAAGTCACACAGCGCCTCGCCAGAGGGTCTCACAGCGGTGGGGGGTCAGGTCCAGCCGGGGGACCCCGCTGTCAGGGAGGCAGCAGGTGACCAGGGCTGGCCATGCACCCCAGCGTGCCCAGGTGGGACGAGCAGGACCCAGGTGGCCCCGAAAGAGCTTGGGGTGGCAAGAGAAGGCTCACTCTGTGGCTCTGCCTCTGGGGCTCTGACCCGTCAGGGACCCCCAGTGGCCCCCAGCATCTCCTGCTGGGCCCGAGGTCCACTCACCCAGCAGCAGCAGCAGCAGCGGCAGGCAGGGGTGGGCGCATGGTCAGGCCAAGGGCGCCGCTCCAGTGGGGACCTGCGGGCTCGTGGCTGCAGCCGACTAAGTGTGGTTGGGGGCCGTGCCGAGGCCCCTCAGCAGCCACACCCATGCTGATAGGAATCTGGGCTGTAAAAGCACCGGGGCCCCCTGCCATGGGTGGGCTCCAGGCTGAAGGTCGTACCGCTGCCCCGCCAGGTCCCAGGCACTGTGGGTGTTTGCTGACTCTTTCTTTTTTTTTTTTTTGCTTTTTGGGTCACACCTGGCGACACTCAGGGGGTTACTCCTGGCTCTGCACTCGGGAATTACTCCTGGTGGTGCTCGGGGGGACCATATGGGATGCTGGGAATTGAACCCGGGCGCACTGGGCGGCCGCGGCAAGGACAGACGCCCTCCCGCTGGGCTATCGCTCCGGCCCCGTTTGCTGACTCTTGCAAGGCCTTGCTGCAGTGCAAGCCCTGAGCCTCAGTTTCCTCCTCTGTACGAGGCCCCTGGGGAGCCTCCCTGAGGCTGCACCTAACAGTTGGGACAGGGAAGCCGGTGCCCTCCGGAGCTCCCAGCAAGTGGTGCCAGCCCTGCCCTCTCCCGCTGCTCTCCGGAGCTCCCAGCAAGTGGTGCCAGCCCTGCCCTCTCCCGCTGCCCTCCGGAGCTCCCAGCAAGTGGTGCCAGCCCTGCCCTCTCCGCTGCCCTCCGGAGCTCCCAGCAAGTGGTGCCAGCCCTGCCCTCTCCCGCTGCCCTCCGGAGCTCCCAGCAAGTGGTGCCAGCCCTGCCCTCTCCCGCTGCCCTCCGAGCTCCCAGCAAGTGGTGCCTGCCCTGCCCTCTCCCGCTTGCCCTCCGGAGCTCCCAGCAAGTGGTGCCTGCCCTGCCCTCTCCCGCTGCCCTCCGGAGCTCCCAGCAAGTGGTGCCAGCCCTGCCCTCTCCCACTCAGCCCCGCACCAAGGCAGGCGCCCGAGGGGTGCTTAGCCCGGGGGCGCCTGGGCAGCGTCCTCTGAGCATGGCTGCGGGGCAGGGGGTTCTGGCACTCCCGGGGCCAGGAGCGAAGTGCTCCGGTGTGTGTCCCTGGAGCCAGAGGGGCAACGGGCCATAAAGGGGGCCTTATCAGCCCCAGGACTGAGTGTGCATTCCAAGAGGGCTCCCGGGCTAAGAAGGCACGACACAGCAAAGGCAGAGGCCAGGAGGGCAGGCTTTATTGACGTCCCGCCTGGGGTGGCCCGAGTCAGCCTCTGCGGTCTGGCTCGCGGCCAGCAGCCACGCCCCCGCCCCCGCCAGACCCCACGGCCGGGTCCCCAGGAGGGCAGAGTCCAGGGAGCCGGCAGGTGTCAGTAGCCATCGTCTGCCCAAGTGACCTCGTAGCCCGGTACACGGCCTTGATCTTCTCGCAGGAGACGGAGTGCTGGGCGCGGCCGTAGCCCTGCGGGAACAGCAGCGTCTTGGCCCAGCCCGTGCCGGCAGCGCACGGGCGGGCCGAGGAGGGTCCCAGGAGGGGTCCAGGGCCTGCAGCTGCGGCCTGGGCTCACCATGGAGTAGCCGTACACGTGGATCTTCCTGTCCAGGCACTGGTGGGCGATGCGGCCGCCGCCCAGGCACTCGCAGTCGAAGCCCTTCTTGCGCAGCTCGCCCGAAACCTTGTCGTAGATGTCGGCTGCGGGGGCGCGGCTCAGGGGTCTGCGCGCAGGGCGGCTCCCGCCCGCCTCCGCCCTGCGTCCAGTTCCGATCCTGTCCGCCCTGCAGTCCGGTTCCGGTCCTGCCCGCCCCGCAATCCGGTTCCGGTTCCTGCCCGCCCGCAGTCCGGTCCCGATCCTGTCCGCCCGCAGTCCAGTTCTGGTCCTGTCCGCCCCGCAATCCGGTCCCGGTTCCGGTCCTACCCCAACCCCAGTCGGTCCCGGCTCCTGCCCGCCCCGCAGTCCGAGTTCCGGTCCCGGCTCCTGCCCGCCCCGCAGTCGGTTCCGGTCCCGGCTCCTGCCCGCCCCGCAGTCCGGTTCCAGTCCTGTCCGCCCCGCAGCCCGGTTTCGGTCCTGTCCGCCCGCAGTTCGGTTCCGGTCCCGGCTCCTGCCTGCCCCACAGTCCGGTCCCGATTCTGTCCGCCCCCCAGTCAGTTCTGGTCCCGGCTCCTGCCCGCCCCCCAGTCCGGTTCCGGTTCTGCCCGCCCGCAATCCGGTCCCAGTCCTGTCCGCCCGCAGTCCAGTTCCGGTCCCGGCTCCTGCCCGCCCCGCAGTCGGTTCCGGTTCTGCCCGCCCCGCAATCCGGTCCCAGTCCTGTCGCCCCGCAGTCCAGTTCCGGTCCCGGCTCCTGCCCGCCCGCAGTCCGGTCCCGGCTCCTGCCCGCCCCGCAATCCGGTTCCGGTTCCGGTCCTGCCCGCCCGCAATCCGGTTCCGGTTCCTGCCCCGCCCCGCAGTCCGGTTCCGGCCCTGCCCGCCCCGCAATCCCTGTTCCGGTTCCTGCCCCGCCCCGCAGTCCGGTTCCGGTCCCGGCTCCTGCCCGCCCCGCAGTCCGGTTCCGGTTCCGGTCCTGCCCGCCCTCACCATGGTACTCGGCCCACTTGTAGCCGCGCACGATCTCCTTCTCCTCGGCCGGGGCCGCGGGCGACGCCGCTGCGTGGACTCGGATCAGCACGTACTTGAAGACGCCGTCCGAGTCGATGTCCACTTCGGGGATGTGCGCGAGCCCCGCCGCCGCCATGTTCGCGCCGCTCGCGTGCGCGGCCCAGCTGCACCGGCCGGTCCCGCCCGCAGCCGCCGCGCCGCGGCCAATCACGAGGGAGCGCGGGCGGGAGGCGGGCGCGGGGAGAGCCGTGTCCAATCCCGCGGGGCCCTGCCCTGGCGCAGCGTCTCAGCCAATCACGGCGGCCGCTCGCAGCACGGACCGGCCAATCGCAATCCCGCCCCGGCGTCTCGCTTCAAGGTGTCGCAGCCGAGGAATAGCGGAAAGGTGAAACGGGGACAAATTGCGTCCCCCGAGTCCCTTCCGCTGGTGACCCGGCCAGCAGGGCTGCGGCCCGACGCTGCAAGCAAACGGGCTCCAGCTCTGCCCGGCGGTCAGGTGTTTCGCACCTGAGAACGGTGCAGCCGCGCAGGTGCAAGTGGGTCAGTGCCAGGGTCAGGACGTGCCACCTCCGGAGAGCGTCGCCACGGCAGGGGCCCGACGTGGCGCCCGCGCACCTGCACGGCGCCCTCGGCAGCGGGACGGGCCAAGAGCCTTTCTGTGTCCGTGTTTGTTTGGGGTCACGCCGCGAGCCCTGCCCCGGGGCCGTCCCAGGTGGGCCGTGTGCGAGGCGGACGCCCACCCCGAGCGCGCGGCTGGCCCCCCCAGCACCGCAGGTGGTCCCGAGCAGGCCGGGACCCCCCCTCCCACCCGGCCCTCCCCCGCGCCCCCAATGAGGCTCCAGAGGCGGCTTTCGAGATTGGTTTACTCGGTGGAAAACGCCCGTTCCTGGAATAACGGCCTAGGGGCAGGCGAGGGTCGGAGTGGACGCTGGGAGCCGGGAGTGCAGGGACGGCTCAGGGGTGCTGTCGGGCGGGGGGTCGGGCCGGGGCGTCCCACAATGCGGCACCCCCCCCGCCAGGGGCTCCGGGCCCTAGCGGGTAGTGGCGGAGGGTCGCCCGCGCCCACCGTCTCCTCCCCAGCAGTTCCCCACGCTAGGGCCAGCGCCGGACGTTAGTGCCCAAGTGCCCACTGGACGCCGCCCGCGGGCACTGCCCCCCCTCTTGCCCTCCCTGTTTCTAGCCTGTCCCGCCGCTGTCGAGGTCCCTCACCACACTGCCCGCAGGCCAGCAGGTAGGAGCCCACCCCTGACCACACCAGTGGACGTAGAGCCAGGCCAGCAGGTAGGAGCCGGCTCCTGACCACACCAGTGGACATAGAGCCAGGCCAGCAGGTAGGGCCGGCTCCTGACCACGCCTGTGGACGTCAGGCGCCTCACTTTGTGCGGCCAGGCTCTGCCTCTGCCCAGTGCCCACGAGACCTTGTGGGCTCTGGGTGTTGGCTGCCTCGCACAGCCCCTCCCCTCTTTGTGTTTTTTTTCTTTTGGGGTCACAGGGGGATGCTCAGGGGTTACTCCTGGCAGTGCTGGGGGGACTCTGGGATGCCGGGGTGGACCCGGGGTGGCGGCGCGAGCAAGCGCCCTCCCGCTGTGCCGCCGCTCGGGCCTCCCCCGCCCCTTTGGTAGAGCCGCAACACGTCGTGGCTGAAAGGCCAAGCGTGTGGGCACTGCGCAGAGGCCCTGCTAGCCAGGGACGGACCCCGAAAGTCAACCGTGGGCACTTTGCAAGGCGAGGACCGTGAGCCAGGCTGGGAGGCGAGATGGAAGGGACGGGCAGGACCGGGCAGGGTTCGGAGGCTCGGGCCGACAGACCCGGTCTGCACGGCGGGGTCTGCAGGGCTGACCCCTCCTCCTGAAGGCAGGGCCAGGCGGTCCTCAGACCCCCCGCCTCCCAGCCGGGAGCACCAGACGGCCCGTGCGGGAGGTGGGCGAGCAGCGGGGTGCGGGCAGAGAAGGGAGCAGGGGGAGCCCGGGCGCTTCGGAGGGGCGGGAGCGGGCCTGAGCCCAGCTGGGCTGGGTCGGACTGAGCGCTCGGCGGGGCACAAAGGGGACCCAAGGGGAGGAGGGCAGGCTGGAGTTCCTGGGTGGCCAGAACCTGGGAACCCGGGCCAGCGAGCCCTGGGCGGGGCCTAGAGCGGCGCTGCCGGCGGGGCGGGGCCTGAGAAGGCGGGTGGGGCTAGTGGGCGCGCGGCGAGGCCTGAGAGGTGGGATGGGGCTCGTGGGCGGGGCTCCTGGGATACGGGGCGGGGCCCGAGGAAGGGGTGCTGCCCCTTGGGGCGGGGCCTGAGAGGAGAGGCGGGGCTAGTGGTCGTGTGGGCGGGGCCCCACGGCCCCGGCACTCACATGAGGTCGTCCAGCAGGTTGGCGCTGGCCACCCAGTCGAGCGCGCGCGGCTCGGAGGCGGCCATGATCATGCACATGAAGGGACGGCCGGTGCGGCGGTCCGTGGGGTAGATGGTGGTGGGCGTGAAGCGCCGGTTGTCCTCCACGAACTCGCAGAGCTGCTCGTAGACGCGCGGGAACTCGTGGCGCAGGAGAGACGCCGCGCAGCCGCAGCTCGCGCTGGATGTGGATGAAGGCGACCTCGCGCGCGCGCCGGCCCGCCTCGCCCTCCTGGTCAGGCCCGCCGTGCCGGGCGGCGGCGTCAGGATCAGCGTCTCCATGTCGGGCTCGCGGGCCCGCGCCGGGGAGCGGCCGCGCGGGGCTCCCGGCCGCCAGGGCCACCTTGGCGAACTTGCGCACGGTGGGCCCGGGGCTGCGCAGGGCGGGCGCGGGGCGGGCCGGGCCGGGGGGCGCGGCGCCGGGGCCCACGGCCACCGACACGCTGAGCAGGAAGCACTCGGCCGGCTCGTACAGGCGCCCGGCGGCCGCCAGCTCGCGCGCGTAGCTGCCCAGCGGCGCGGCGTGCGTGGCCAGCTCCCGCAGGGACAGGTAGGTGGGCGACAGCAGCAGCCCCTCGAGGCCGAAGCGCAGGAAGTTGTCGGCCGAGCCCGGGCTGGGGAAGCCCAGGAAGAGCACGCCGCGGCCGCGGGAGAGGAAGCCCACGCGCGCGATGCGCGAGAAGGCGCGGTGCACCGGGCCGCTGTCGCGGCAGAACTGCAGCACGTGGCGGCACACGCTGCCCACGCGGCCGTACACGCAGCGCGCCTTGTGCGCGTCCCAGTCCTCGCGGCGGCACAGGCGCGAACAGTAGTAGGTGTAGCAGCTGTGGCAGGACTTGAAGTAGAGGCAGGCGTTGAACATGGTCTCGGTGCGCCGGCAGCGCGCGTTGGAGCAGGTCATCAGGTCGTCCTCGTCGGCGCTGGGCTCCGGGGACGCGTCGGCCGCCGGCCCGGGGCCCGCAGGGCGCCTCGGCGCTGCCGGCAGAAGCGGGCGGCGAGCGCGGCGTCAGCACCGGAGCCCCGGGCCGAGCGTCGAGCAGGCGGCGCGGCGGGCCCGCACCGTCCGCCGTGGCCTCCGCGGCCTGGCCGGCCGCCGGCCGCGAGTCGATGACCAGGTCCGTGATGAGCTCGTCCAGCTGCTCCAGGCTGCGCTGGCGGCCGCCAGCGGGGCCGTCGGGGGCGGCGGGCGGCGGCGGCCGCAGGCGCCCCCCGGGCAGCTCCCAGCCCCTGGCGGCGGGGCGCTCGGCGCCGCGCAGGTCGTTGTCGGTGATGGTGATCTCAGGGGTGACGTACCAGTTGCGGCCCAGGCCCTCGCCGGCGCGCCCCCCTTCTCGGACAGCGACGTCTCGGACAGGGACAGCGCGGCATACCGTCGCGGCGAGGTGGACAGGTTGACCACCACCGGCGGCCGCCGGCCCTCGGGGGAGGTGCCCCTCGGCTCCCTCCCCAGCAGGTTCTCGTAGCTCCGGCCGCGACCCAGTGGGTCTTCGCGGCGCGGCCCTGGCGCCAGGATGTTGTCCCAGGAGCGCGAGTAGTGGCGGCTGTCTGTGACCAGCCGCGGCGGGCTGGTGCCGGTGCCGCCGTGCCACGAGGCCAGTAGCGGGCCGAGGTCCGGGGGAGAGGTGCCAGCTGCAGGGTCCGATAGGGCCGCGGGCCCCACTCAGCCCAGGCCTGGCTGCTGCGCGCGGTGCGGGTACGTCCGCGCCAGGGCGTCCCGGTCCCGGTACCGCCCGAAGTCCTCCGTGTAATAGGGCCGGGCGGCCGGGTGGACTCTTGTCTCCTCGTGGGCGTAGCGCACGCCGCCCAGCGGGCCGAAGGCCGAGGGGTCCTCCCCGTAGTAGGAGCGCGAGGGCGCGTCCTGGATCGGGAAGGTGCGCGTGTCCCCCGCGTAGTAGCCGCCCCTGCGCCTGGGGCTGGGCCGGGGGGGCTCCTCGGGCAGGAAGGGCCTGGGGTAGTAGCCATCGAAGGGAGGGCCAGGGCTCCCCGAAAAGCCCCGGGGTGGCCCTCGGGCTCCTCGGTGTAGAAAAACTGGGTGGGAACGGGCGGGGCTGTGAAGGACAGGTGCCGGCGCTCGGCGTAGTCCCAGGGCGCAGGCAGCGGCCGTCGCAGTACAGCGCGCGGGGGTCGACGCAGTACGAGTCGCTGGGCGTGGGCGTGCGCGACAGCGCGCAAGTGGCGCGGCCCGGGCACCGTGAGACCGTAGAGCTGTGGGCCGGGCCGGGCCCAGGGCACGGTGTCGGCCGGCCCGTAGGAGCGAGGAGGCCCTGGCGGCGTGCTGCAACACCGCGTCGTCGGGCTTGATGTCCAGGCGGCAGCGGACGTGCGGAGCGGGGCACCGCGGGCTGCTCCAGCGGTGCACAGCGGCTGGAGGCGGCGCACAGCGGAGCGATGCGGCCAGGGCCGCCGCGCTGGGGCTGCAGCTTGATGGGGTGCAGCTCGTTGGCGAGCGCGCGCAGCGCGGGGTACGTGGGCTCTCGGCGCGGCGACGTCTCCACGCGCGCCGCCCTCTGCGCCTCCCGACCGCGGCGCGGCGGCACCGGCGGGGACGCAGGCGCGGGCACCAGGCCCGGGGCGCGCGGGGCGGCGCGCTCTTGGAGCGGGCGCGGCGCCGGGACTCGCCCTCGCGGGGGGCCGGGGCGCGCGGCGCGGCGGGCTCCGGCGCGGGCTGCTCGGGGCAGGCCTCCATGGCCTCCCCGTCCAGCGCCTCCAGGTAGTCGAAGCTGCGGCAGTGGCGCTTGTTGAAAGGCGCGGGCGCAGCTGGCCGGGCCTCAGGGCGCTCACATGGCGGGCGCCTGGACGCGGGCCCGGGGCCGCCACTTTGATATCCTGGTACACGGTCGACACCAGCAGGTCGGGTGGGCCGGTGCGGGTCATCTTCAAAGAGGTCCCCAGGCTGGAGGCTGCAGTCACTCGACCTTGCGGGGCTGCCGCCCTGCGGGAGACGCGGATCAGGGCGGCTCCGCCCCCCGGCCCCCGCCCTCGCGCTGCCCCCACGTACCTGGGGCGCTGCGGGCCAAGCCCCCTGGCCGCGGGCCTTCCTCGACGCCCTGGGCACTTGCTCCATGGCGGCCGGAAGCACCTGCAGGAAGAACCCAAAGGGCCTGACCACTGACCTGACCAATGGTCATCCTGCCTTGGGAATGGCCACCCTTTCTGGGCCATTGGTGAGCAGATGACCAGCTGCTGTTGTGCTGGTCTGCTGACTTTTGGGTCACCTGTCCCACCTGCTGGTGACCGCGGGACCCACTTGAAAAGACCCGCTTTCCTGGGCTGCTCCCAGCAGGCAGTTGCCCCATAGCCATGGGGGGCAGCTGGAATGACCCAACTCTGCCAGCGGCCCGTGAGGCCGGGCCACGCACCCAGCGCCACTGTTCCCAGACACCCGTCCCTGTGCCCCCAGTTGGCCCCTGGACACCACATCATGTCCAGCGTGACCTTCGCCTGTGCCCGCACTTGTGGCGCGACCGGGAGAGCAGCCAGGCCCTAAGGTCTGGATCAAGCCTGAGCCGAGTTGTGCTGGGCTGGGTTGCTGGGACCAACCAGGGAGGCCGGACCCTCGGCCACGCAGTGTGGACAGCAGCGGTCGGGCTGCGCTCTGGGCCACGTGGGGCTCTGCGAGGCCTGAGCTCACGCTGCCCCCTTCCTCCGTGCAGCCCGCGGGGAGGCAGGGAGCGCGGAAGCCCCCACTGCTGCCGGGGCGCCTCCCTCCGCCCCTCCCGCCGCAGCTCTCAGCGCCATGGAAACCCGCGGCCGACTCCTGCGCCGCCGCCGGCCCGCCCTCGCCATCGGTGGTGCCTCTGCGGTCCCGGGGCCTGGACTCGCAGCCCGGCTCGGCGGGGGGCTCCGGCTGGGCGCGGCGCGGCGAGGCCGGCCGTCCCCTGGGCAGCACCTCTGGTGACAGGGCAGAGGGGGCTTCCCGCCCACAGGGCTGCTCTTCTGGGTCATGGTCACCAGGGCGCAGGAACTGTCCTTGCAGCCTGGCCGCAGGACCGTCCCCCTCCCGTGCGCTCCACACGAAGCTCAGAGCATCGGAGATGGGAGATGGGGCTGGAGGACAGGGCGAGAGGCCCCGCCCAGGGAGGTGACCGCCGACTCTGCTGCTCTGCTGAGCTGACAGCCCCCTCCGAGGTGGGGTGCGGACGCCCACCCGCTCCGGGGTCCTCGGTGCAGGCGTCGCCCCACCCGCAGCCTGTCCGGCCCCAGGGCGGCAGACCGGCCTGCCTGGGGGTGGCCTCCATCCCCGTGGGCAGCACGACAGGTGCAGCGGCGACCCCTTACCTGGGAGCGGCTCCCCGCCGACAGCGGTGGGCTGTGCGGGGCCCGCGCCCGTCCCGCCGGCCCCGCGGCCCCGTCCCCAGCCCGCCTGTGTCCCGCTGCACCGCGGCCCGGCACCACCGGCAGAAGCTTCCAGGAGCGGCGCGTTGCGGGCCGGCGGCTCAGTGCTGCCGCCTCTGGCCGCCGGTGACGCTGCACTTAAAGGGCCGCGCCAGCTCACGTGGCCAGCGGGCGGGGGCAGCGTTAGGACTGGTAGGACATGGAGGCCAGCCCGAAGCGTGGCCCCTGCGAACCTGCACTCTGGGGCTGCTGCCCTGGCTTTAAGATCGCTGCCAGAGGGCAGCTGGTTGACTGGACGAGCTCCAGGAAACGCACCTTAGTGAAGGCCGGGCAGATGGACAGTCCCCACTGTGGTGCTGAGCTGCGGGGACCTGGGGCCGTCGTCGCGCACCCGGCCCTTTGCACAGCACACGCGTGGCCGGATGAGGCTCCAGAAGGTCGGCCTCTCCCTCGGTGCTGAGCCCAACAGGCGGGTGTTACCCAGCGGGTCAGCCCAAGGCAGGCCGTGTCCTGGTTCAGCTTTGTGTCTCCGAAAAGTGGTGTCTGCCCGTACTGGGCCTGCGGTGTGTGGAGGGGCCCGGCCCAGGGAGCACCCTGGGCCCTCCTGTCAGGAGCACCCCCACAGGCCAGGCATAAGTGCGCACACACATCACACGCAGCAGGCAGGCACACACACACACATGCAGGCAGGCTGAAGAGAAGCACACGGAAAGGCGGCTGCAGCAAACAACTTTATGGGTGGAGTGTCGGGGGGTGCAAACACTAGCGGGCCTCCTGGGTCCTGGGCAGTGCCCTGAGTCCTGCTGCCCAGCTGGTCACAGCACCCGGCTGCCGGCAGGACTCTC
>JAJIBD010016272.1:0-23294 GCA_021461705.1 Cryptotis parvus | reverse complement strand
GGCAAGCTACCTGTGGTGTATTCGATATGCCAAAAACAGTAACAATAATGGACCTCATTCCCAATGAATGGAGACATTACTGGCACCCGCTTGAGCAAACTAATGAAGAATGAATGGGAAGACAAGTGACAAGTAATGATGCTGTAAGCTGTTATCAGTATCACGGAAAACACAGTTTAAGCATCTGCAAAATCTGTGCTGATATTATGGTTCCATTAATGATTGCTAGTTCCATGAAGTATTACTCAGGAAATATACTTACGGCTTCTTAGTGTCCTTTTTGGTCACCTGTGAAGAACAGTATCTTGCCAATGTTCTGCAGATAAATTAACTTAACATAAAGTATAAGCATGCCGAACACAACTGGCAGTACAGTGCACAGGCGGTAAGTGCTATTATGTTTAGAGACTCAAACTGGTGTGGGAGCAGAAAGGAGGAAACGTGTCTAGCTAGAAGACGTAGTGCTCAAGTCCATGATACTCAAGAACTGCTCTGACTGGCTTCAGAGTTTAAGGGGAGTGTATTAGTCTCTTTCACAAAGCTCTCAGGATGCTCCAACGTGCCAGAGGCTCACTTCGGTGCCTCCTCCCGAACATGCTAGTGGTGGCAACAATAAACCCTGCCTAGAGGACTAGGACTGAAAGGGAAAAGGAGGCCAAAAGCACCCTCTGTATGGAGTGTCAGATCTTAAATCACAGGACTCAATTATTCTCGAGCTCCTAGCTGAAACAGGTAGGACGCTGGCTCCGCCTCCCTGACTTTGCACTGGCTTAATCAGGGAAGCTTTGGTCTAACTCAAGGCAAAAAATGTTCTTTTCTATCTCAATCAAGAACTAGCCAACATGGATTGGATACGGCACAAAAGCAGGGGAGGTACTCATGTTAGGAACCGCAGTCTTGTCTTCAAAGTGGTTATTTGGAACAGAGGAGTAAAATTAAGATTCTGGTTGAATTCACTGCTTGAATGTTACCATGAAACTGAGCAGGGACAGGCCTGTTTTGAAATTTCATATTTAAACCAAGAGCACCCAAACATGAAAATCTTTGTAATTGTATATCTCATGGTGGTATCATAAAAAAAAAAAACAACCAAACTTATAAAAAAGAAAGAGGCGGAAGTGTCGGCAAAGGTTTCTCTATAGAAACAGCATATGCTATTGAGTTAAAAAGGACTTTGATGCTATGAAATTCACCCTGACTATGACCTTTAGAAAAACAATGTAATTATTCTGACTTTTCCAAATAGAATCCTTAACATATTTTAAATAGTAAGCAGCACTCTTTGAAAAGGCAAACACTGTTTAAAATGAATTACGCTACAATCTAGGAAGCAATGGGCATATGAGTGTTCTTCAGAGAGCTACAAGATTCATGACTTCATGTCTAATAAAAATGTCACAGATGCACAAAGGTGCTTTCAGGACTCCATGTATTTGCAAGAAAAAGGTTTTTAACACCCCCCAGAGACTTTTAAGATGAATGAGTGAAAATAATATTCTAAAACTATCAGGATATTATAATTGCCAGGTTAAATTACTGATTGTTTGACTGCCACTTCTTTCGACCTTCAGCTTCTGTTAATGCTTTTAAGTAAGTCCAAGATCTAGAAAAATTAACCACGGGCTGACACTGGGGGGTGCGGGTGTGGATCTACATTTTCAGACGCTTCCAAATCACATGACCATTCTTCAGAGAGTGAGGAAAGCTGGTAAGTGTTTATGTCCACTCCCTGGTGCTGGCTGCCAGCATTACCCACCCTGACCTCCACGGGCATCACGATGACCTCTGCTCACAGGCCACTCTAATACCAAGCACATAATACATCACTTCACAATTGATGGAAGAAATTAGAGACTACCTTGGCAAGGACAGTACATTAGAACTAGCAGCTAATTTCTTTGAAGAGCTCAGATAAGAATGAACCCAGATAAGAATGATGTACGTACCTGTACCACAGGATCTTTTGGTTGGTGTGATTAACGAGACATGAGCGGTGTCTGTGCATGGCCCACCTAGAAGCAGAAAGGCAGGCACATCAGTCAGGACGTATCTCCCATGTGCCCACAGCTGCTAAGCTAGAGAAACAGAACCTGAGGAAGGATGGCATCAGCCTGCACATTTGCTAAGGAATAGTAGCAGCACAGAGGAAGAAGGTGGTAGGTGTCAAGTCTAAGGAGCTAATTTCGGTTCTTCAGGTCAGACTACAGATCAATATTTCTACAATGGAATATGCCGCTCATAAAAACAAACAAAAAACAAGCATAATGAATTTTTATCTAAGTTTAAGCTAAAAAATAAAATTTTAAATAGAATTCCAATCTAGGTAAGAGGGAAAAGAACTGACATTCCCCCACCTCCAGAGAATAAGCAGTATCCCTCTTGGGCTGACCTCAGTGGTCACGCTATTTGAATGCTTTGGGCTACCATCCTTTCAAAACTAGCTTTATTTAAAAGGAAAAGAAATTCTGAAGAAACAAAAAACTACCTGCCAGATAAAAATAAGGATGGGGCCAAGAGTGACAGCATGGCAGGAAGGGCTCTTGCCTTGCACAAGCCAACTCGGGTTTGATCCCCAGCATCCCATATATGATGGTCTAGACTACCACAGCCCAGCTCATCAAGGTCCACCCTGCAGGAGTCTTTTTTTAAATCCGGCTCAGGTACGCTGATCCAGAGGATCACAGACATGGGGCAGAGCTGCTACTGGCTCTCCTGTGCCCAGCCGCTCACGAGGTGCCCAGGAAGGATGGCGGGTTCTAGCCCTGGCCCGCCACCCAGCAGAGCCTTGCAACAAGCCAGACAACCCCCACTCCATGAGGGCCTCCATTTTCCACATCCGGACTTCCCTCTCGTCAGAACTCCACCCAGCAGACCAGCCTATTACAGCCTGGCTAGGTGCAGCCGCTTGCGGCCGCACGGTTCATCAATAAACGCTGGATTTAGAGATGACTACAAGAGTATCTACCCGCACGGCAGAGGCCTGGCAAGCTACTCATGTTGTATTTGATATGCCAAATACCAGTAACAATTATAGACCTCATTCCCATGACCTGATGGAATGGTTTGAGGGTTCTTTATTCCTGAAGCAAGCAGGTGCCCTTGGGCTCTACTAGCATGAGACAGGACATATGGAGATGTTACTGGTGCCCGCTCGAGCCAATCGATGATGAACAAGAAGACCGTGAGACCGTGATCCCATATGATCCTCCAAACACCGCCAGGAGTAATTCCTGAGTGCAGAGCTAGGAGTAACACCTGAGCATTACTGGGTGTGTCCCAAAAGAAAAAAAAAGAATCGTTTTAATACGTTAAAAAAAAAAAAAAGCAGCACTGTTCACGAAGAAAGAATATCTAGTTTAATTATACTCTTATAAGAGACTTTATAATAGAAAAACTTTCATGGACTCTCTGTCCAGAGACCCGATACATAATTCAAAAGTATGCACAAGAAGCAGTCAGTGGTGAAGGCTTGAAGGCAATTATTTCATTCTGTGCAATCAGGACCACCAATAAAGTCTTTAATTAATTTTCACATAACACCCCACCTACAATCCCCAACTTTTTAAATAAGAAGTTACGATATAAACATGAGGACAAGTGACTCTTGACAGGCCCTGGTAGGGGTTTATGCTCATTATAAAGGTCTAATAGAATACGAAATATTACATAAATATTTAAAAGGGTTCCCCAGGAGACTATGGTTAGTGACGGGAAATAGTTACTTAAGGTAGTTGTATGTCACATACAACAAGTCAATGACATTAACATTAGTCACAAAAAACAAAGTTGAAAGAGCTCTGATAGCTGTTCCTAAAACTTAAATCCTAAGAATCATTTATCCAGGATCACTCAGCAAACACCTATGTGCCACCATGGATTAGTCAGGGAGTTTATTTTCTTGTTTGGAGATAATTTGCATGCAAAAAATAAAGAATAATGACAGTAATAAAGAGCTGAATGAAAATGATTGGGTGCCAAAGAATATGAACAAGCAATAAAGGCTAAATGCAATCAGGAAAAAGAATATCCATCACTGACTAGCAGTATTTGGATGCTTTGTAACACTTTGAAAATGAGCAAAGAATAAGTCAAAAGTTTAGGAAGGCATATCAGTAGACCAGGGTATTTGAACTGAAATTTTCTTTTATAAATGCCACATTCACCAGCAAAAGTACAACATAAAAATATTCCAGAATGGACAGCTATGACATGAGTCACAGAAAGTTTGACAGATCCCACATCCTCGGGAGCTCTTGAGACACCAACTCCCACAGGTCTATAGACATGGCAGCTTTGGGTCCGTCAAGGTTGTCTGGTGTCACTGCAACAGAATTCCTGTATCTGGGGAAAGATACAGGATTGTTATAAAAGACTCAGATTAAATATTGCAATTATTCCCTACTTATTGAGTGATCCTGGAGAAATGATTCTTAGTTTAACAATAATTGACCAAAGAAAAAGTGTTGAATCATTAAGTAAGACAAAAATAATTACAAGGCCAGAGCGGTAACATGGGTTTTAAGGAGCATGTCATGAATGCAGCTGGAGGCGAACTCAAGGCATCACACATGCTAAACACGGCCTCTCACTGCTGGTCCACAGCTGCCGTCCCAAGAATAGAATGAAGTACAAAAGCTTTTTTTCTGAGGTAGAATAAAAGAGAACAAACTATCAAAATAAAGCACACATATATTATACACCTGAAGAGGTTTAGCATAATTGGGCAATGACAGATACAAATATTAGAACACTCCCAGAATCCACAAGGTTTCAGGGAGCACCTGAGAAACACAGGATCCCAGACTCTGAGTCTGAAGCTTGAAGCAGTAATTGGGTACATGCTGGAGAAGTTTAGTGTACATTAGCTGAGCACAATATAAACATTAGCAGTACAATTCAGATCTCTAATTTACTTTTTAAGTCCCTGCATCAATAATGGTAACTACCAGAATACTATATTTTTTAAAGCATAAAATAATTCAATCAATACAATTACAAGAGAAGGGAGAACAGTCAAATCAAGCCCCCTTAAGAAATTTAGCTGTGGGCCACCTTCCCCTCGAGGTGTTGCAAGTGTGGCTGTGGTGCCCAGCTGCATTGGCAGGTGGCAGACAGGAGACAGGCTTGTCTACACCCAGGGCTCTGCCCTGTTGGCCCTGGATGGTGGATGGTCTGACATAGGAAAAGACTGGGCCCCCTGGGATGAACCCAGAGCCAAGGCAGAGCCTAGCAGCTACCTGTGGTGTATTCGATATGCCAAAAACAGTAACAACAGAGATGAACTGAACAAGGGACAGACCAGATGCACAGCTGTGCTGCCCGGCCCACGTGGAGCAGCCCATGGAGTCTCTGAGGAATCGGCTAGTCCCCAGCCGAGACCAATGTAGCTCCTAGGATAAAGCAGTCATGTGGGAGGAAGCCATGCTGGCCAGAAATGGAGCAGGGATTTGGGCTCCTCCCCTCTCCATGCTGGTAGGTGTGGCTACGGGTTCGAAGCCTGCGCAACCAGATGAACCGGACAAGGGGCAGACCAGATACACAGCTGTGACAGTGCAGCCGCGCAAGAGGCTTAGATAACAAAGTAGGCTAGGACCAGGTCCTTCCCAGGATCTTTCACATCTGTACACACAATGATCATTGTAGTTGTAACAAACTGGGGAGGTTGATGGGGAATAAGGAACTATAATGTCACACTAGAACTCACCACTGAATATACATATAGATAATTACATCATAAACCATATGACAAGTCACAAGGTGGAGGAGAAATACAGAGACAGAAATAGAGATAGAAAGATGAGAGACCAAGATGCACGGGGAGAGCTGCCATCCGGCTCTCCCCTAGCTCAGCTGACCATGAGGCTCCCAGGAGGCAAGATGGGTTTTGGGTGTTGGCCCATCACCTCTGTAGGACCTCGGAAGTAGCCAGATGAGACTCACTCCACCATAACAGCCGCCATTTTTATGGTCTGAACCGGTACATCAAACTAGTGGAACCCATCATGTTCTAGCATATGTTACAATCTACAATGTGTAAGAAAGGGAAGTGAGAAGGAGAGAGGGAGAGAAAGGAGATAAAGAACCTGCTATGCAAGGCTGGCTGGGGAAGGGCAGGGAAGGAGGTGGGGACATTGATGATGGGAGATGGGCAGGGGTGGAGGGATGGGTGTTGGAACACTGTAGAACCAAAATTCAAACATGAACATCTTGTAATTGTGTATCTAATGGTGGTATAATAAAATTTAAAAATATAAAATAAAAATATAAAAAAACTTACCAAAAAATTTGGCTGAAACTCATAGATTAGATTTCCCATGTTTACAAATGCAATTTTTAGTTCACCTGTAGGTTGAGAATTTTACCCTTTCAAAAAATTTCTAACATATTGTTTTCTGCAGGTTTTGGCAAATGCACAAATAACTTTAAGGCTACCTAGCGTATCTCAACATGCATCATCACAAAAGTGTTCTCCAGAGAGCTTGTTAAACTAACAACCCAATCCAATGTATTCTCTGAATTACCGTAAAGTACAAATAGAACTAGAGCGGAGCCAAAACAAATTTTCAGCAAGAATAACTGGCTGTGATAATATATTCCAGCTTTGGTAATTGGACAATATGATAAACAGAGAGCATAGAATTATATTTGGTCTAGCTGACCTATGAAACAGGTTAAATTCCAGGACAGCTGTACATTCTATACTAAATTAAGCAGGAAACAAAATTCCTATGTTCTCAAATTAAAGCAGCAGTTGCATATTATTTACCCTTATACAATTAATTCCTAATCAACTCTGCTAAACTGAACATCGAAAATAAAAGGACACTCAAGGGAAACATTTTAAGTTTTCTCCATACAATAATAAAAAATACAACATGAGTCATATGTGGTTATAACAAAATAATTTTAAGAACTCATGATAACGGTTGAAGTCAGAACTTTTACTCTATCAAGGAGTGGAATTATTTTTTTTCTAGGTTTTCTGCCCAAGAAAGGGGATCTTTCTTGTTGCTTCAAGCAATAATACAGAGAGAGTCGACTGAACAAGCTAAGGAAGCCTTTCTGATGGAGTTCTGTAGCTAAGTGTGTGGGGGGGGAAGAGCGTTCAGTAAGATCAAGGCTGGGAAAATGTATTTCTGAGTAGACAAATTCACATCACTACAGTTAGCCACTATCTGTGGCAACTGAGCTTAAAACATGCTAATTTCTGACTTTTTTAAATATGAAGGAAAAATAAGTTTCCTTTATGATAGAAAAGGAAAACTGACCAATTTTTAGGACTATCAGTCTGAATCAAGAGTAACCAACCTTTGTAAATGATCTCTGGACAAAAACTGAGTGCAGAAGGAGGCAGAGTGACATGACACCATGCCTGAAAGGGGAGGAGGCAGAGGGAGGGGAAGGGGGAGAGGTGGGAGAGGCGCTGTGGCCGGAAATGTGCACTGGTGAAGGGTCTGAAGGATCTGATGTTGAAATGCAGGGGTGAAACTCAGTCATAAACAACTTTGTAACTGTGTATCTCATGATGATTCAATTAAAAAAAGATTACCCAACCTAAACCTAAACTCTTGGTTGGTATCAGGCAAATTGGTTGGTATCAAGACTAACCAACCTAGGTCAGGAGCAACAGTACAGCGGGTAGGGCATTTGCCATGCATGGTACAGGGTTTGATCCCTGACATTTCATATGGTTCCCTGAGCACCATCACGAGGTAATTCCTGGGTGCAGAGCCAAGACAAAGTCCTGAGCATCACCAGGTGTGACCCAAATAAAGAGATTACCCACTTAAACTTTTAGTCAATAACCATAATTTGCTTCCTTTTGCTAAAGTATGTTAAATATCTGAACTATTATAGATTTTTATTATCCATAAATAATTAGCATTATTTTGCATTGCTATTATACTCAAGAACTTTCTCCTAAAATAATTTCAGGTTTCAACAATTTAGAGTTCAGCATTTTCAAGCAAATGAAGTCTAGGATAGCTTGTGGTTTATGACCAGAGCCTGAATACCCCATCTTGTCTCCTAGGGGTGTTTCTATTCTTGTATTAGAGGCATCATACATAATGCAGCACTACGGATCTGATCTGTAATTCCACATGCGAGCAACACAATGAAATTCCTCGGTTTGCAACAGAGAACTGGGGTTTCTCAGGGAAACATTACTGACTGCAGTTCTGTTAGGTTTAACATGGGTCAAATTTGCATGCTAACTTGACCAGCAAAGCCTAGGACTAAATGAAAGTACACAATTAACCATCAATATACATTTCAAGTCAAAGCAGCAATATCCTTACATTTTCTTATTCTTTTTTTTGAACCAATAGAGTTACTGTAATCCCACAGAGCCAAGATTAATTCAAGGAGGAAGTAAAGTACTCAGGTTTGGAGGATAGCTGCGTTTAGATTTGCTGGCAGTCATTTTTGATATTCAAAGCCTAAAGCTGATAGAATACAGAAAAATAACACTTCTTAACCTTGAAAATGGAGATCAGCAATCTACCCAGGAAGATTTTGTTAAAACAGCTGTGCTGACTGGTTATTTTTGGCTCCTCGCCCTCATTGGCTGCAGTTACAACATGTGTTAAAAACATCAATTAGGAAAAATGGACTGTCAAGGAGTCAAGTCGGCTAAAAATTACCAAAAGCTCAACAATTAAACAAATATTCTGCGACCAGTTCTTTCACGTAACGGCAAAACATTAATACACAAAATAACCACTCCTTTTTGCAGATTTATTAACACTTCAATATTCTCTGCTTAATTAACATGGCATTTACATAACAGTATCTAATTAATTTTCAACGAAAGACACTGTGGGCTAATTAGAAATGCATCATCCTTTTTTAACCAGTCTATCAATTCCACTCTATCATAATCTGCTCACTGTTACCTTCACATCATTATGTATTGGCGGAGTTAGATTTGGGGGGCTACTGAAAAGGAGCTTTGGGTTACTCCCAGCTCTGTGCTGTGCGGGGTGGTGGGATCACTCCTGGAGGCCTGAGGACCTTGGGGTACCGCTCTCTGACTCCCGCAGTGGCACCTTAACTGTTAGCATCACTGTTTAATGTTTTCAAGCAACAGATTCAAGATTTACAAGCCCTTGAACCTTACCTCCTTCTCTACAGAGATCCAGAATGATTTTTTTTAAGCTCTAAAAGAAAATTATGCAGATAGTGAAATGAACTCCACACTATCTCTTGATGTGGCCATATTAAGAATGTAGAACAATATTTAAAAATATTCAAATAATCTAATATTTGTTTACAGTTATGATATTTATTCTTGGGGCCAAAGCGACAGTAAGCGGGTAGGGCGTTTGCCTTGCGTGGCCGACCGGGTTCGATCCCGGCATCCCATATGGTCCCCAAGCACCCCGATGCTCAGGGGTTACTCCTGGCTCTGCACTCAGGAATTACTCCTGGCGGTGCTCGGGGACCATATGGGATGCCGGGATTGAACCCGGCGGTCGCGATGCAAGGCAAACACCCCACCCGCTGGGCTATGGCTCTGGCCCAGATATTTATTCTTATGCCTGCTAAGGAGGCAGGTTTGGAGTGTGATTAGGAAAATTGGAACCTGGCGGTGGGAAGGTCACTCAGGTGGTGGGCTTGGTGCTGGAACTGTGAAAGTCTGTAACAACTGTATTATGAACTTTGTAAAACCATGGTGCTTAAAGTACTTACACAGAAAGATCTCATTCCTGAAAGTCTCTAACACACATGTAGACACTTAGAAAATTGACTTATATCAGATACTTAAATCTAGCACAGATTAGAAGGTGCAAGATGCCATCTACTCAAATGAGAAAATCCAACCCAATCATGAACAGCTTTGTAACTGTCTCTCTCACGGTGGTATAATAATTTTTTAAAAGATTTTTAAAAAAAGGAAAAAAAGAAAACCCTATTTATTCCCCACCCTCACCCAAAACCTACAATTTACTGCTTTAATAAAAAGGATACATCTAATCTGCCTACATAATTGTCTAAAAAAAGTACCATTGAGTAAAAAAAAAAAAAAAAAAGGTTATATAAAGATACAATGAGCAGGAATTTGACAGAAAAACCTTCAGCACAGATAATATTCCTTCCATTTCTCCAAATGAAACTTCCTCATTCCCATGACCTGATGGAATGGTTTGAGGCTCTTTATGTTCCTGGAGCAAGCAGGTGCCCTTGGGCTCTACTTGCATGAGACAGGACATATGGAGATGTTACTGGTGCCCGCTCAAGCAAATCGATGATGAACGGGAAGGTAGTGATAGTAGTGAAACTTCCAAATCAAACCATTTACTAACATGTGATAAAAATCTAATAAAATCTAGTGGTTAATCTTCCAGAGGCCCTAATCCTAATTCACTGCGATCTCTCGCTCCATTTAGATTTAAATTAGGGGATTCAGGAAAAAAGCATTTTAATAGCTAAAAAGTTGTGATTGGCAGCTATTTTGCTCATAAAAGACTTCCGCAAGAAAATTTCATTACAACTTCACTCCCTTTCTCCTAGAGAATTGGGCAGTTTTGCAAGTATTTGTATGTGTATTATTAGTCTATTTGGCCAACGGAAATGGAATATTCTCCAACACCACCTTTCCCAGTATTCACTATAAGCAAAATGAAATCAGGAGTTTGTTCATTTGTGTATGACCGTTGAACTCTGAGAGCCAAGACCTGAGATTTATTCTAGAAGAGCATTCTTCAACCTTTATCCATCTGTGCACGTGCACCATGATAACCACTGAATTTCCTCCTGTTGACCCACAGGTAAAAACCACCATGTTTGAAGAAATGCGCTCCCGGCAAGGTATATGGCTCAGTGGACCTGGTTCACGTAGGGGGAGGTCCTAGAGCTGACCTCTGGAACAACAGGAAAAAGAAAAAGAGGACAAGAGCAAAGTCTTCCACCTCTTGGTAACTCAGGGTGCTAAAGGTATCTTTTCAAAGTGAATGCAAGTGATCGATTTAAAAGCACTTCTCGGGGCTGAAGAGAGAGCACGGTGGGTAGGCTGCTTGCCTTGCATGCAGCAGCTCTGGATCCGATCATGGTACCAGATAGGTCCTGAGAAACAGAGAGAAGTGATGGCAGAGCACAGTACCAAGAATAAGCCCTGAGCAAAACCAAGGCAAATGAAACAAAATTCACAAAATAGATCAAATCTTAGCTACATTTAGTTTAAACAATAAAGCTGATTTTCATGTTGATTATATGTGCTCTGACATTCAGGTCTTGCCAAAGGAACAGAAAACACACTCAGCATGCCAGAGTCCTGGATTTATCTCTATTATAATACGGTTCCCAAGCACTGAGCCAGGAGCAGCCTCAAGAACTACCAGATGTGCCTGCAAAGCAAAACAAAAACTAAGGCCAGGCTGGAGAGGTCATATAGGAAAACACATATCTGCAATCACAAGTCCCTAACTGGATCTCTGGCATCGCATCCCTCTTCCCCCTAGCATCTCTAGGGTGGCCTTGCTTATCCCAAGCACAGCTGGGCGTGGTCTCTTTAAAACATTCATTATATAAAACTTCCCATAAGTAAGGCGTGATGGCGCTTTTTGTTTATAGGGATCTTAGTCACTGGTACTGACGATAAGATAAAACTTGTCTTCACTTAAAATTTCACAAAATGATTTACATGTCAACATTGTTTTATGAAATATTAACTTAAAAATAATAAAAAAAAACTTGGTCAAATGCACTTGTACTTTCCTATTTGTACTAGCATTCAATCTGTTGCAATGTTGTTTTTGTAACACATATGAAGAAAAGTCCCCTCGGAATGGAGTGGGCAGAGACAGGATTTCGAAAGGGTCCTGGGGAACTCAGGAAATTCTTAGATTCTGGGAACCACTGGTACAGAACAAAGTACGTTAACTGCCAACTTTTACATACTTGCCTTGCATGTAACTTAGTGTACGGTCTAGTAGCGATCATTAATGAGTAAAAGTAAAGAATTTGACCATTCTCAACAAAATGATAGTCTAATAAAGGGGGCGGATGAATAATCTCATGTATAATTTCAACCTATTTGATATTCATGTAGGAAAATTAAAAAAAATCTTTCATGAAAGTCAAAGGACTTAGAAGTGAGATTTCAATTTTTCAGACATGATCTCTTTCTCAGCATGTTTTATGACCAAAGCAGAGATTTACATATATTAGAATACTACCTGCCACCAATACTCCAAAATGTGATAAGGTACAACAACAATTAACAGTGACATTCTAAGATCTCTCACCACCTTGGGGTTAAAGCTAGAACCTTTTGTGAAAGGTCAAAATATCATCTGGCGAATAAAGTCAGGCATATTTTTTAGACACTTTGTTTCTCTCTGTGACAAGGCATAAGACCTCATTCCCATGACCTAATATAATGGTTTGAGGCTCTTTTATGTTCCTGGAGCAAGCAGATGCCCTTGGGCTCTACTTGCATGAGACAGGACATATGGAGATGTTACTGGGGCCCGCTCGAGCAAATCAATGATGAACGGGAAGACAGTGACAGTGATGAAGTCAGGAGCTGTCACTTAGTCAATTGAAGCTTTGGTTCTGACTACAGGCTTACAGGGCCCACTCAGATTTCCGTTTTTGCATTTTTACCATCAACACAAGCATGAATCTCATAACATTAACAAAGAGTCCACTCAGCATTAGGACTTTTCTTTCCTTTGGGGGTGGGCGAAGAATCCTCCCTCAGTGATGCTTAGTACCTATGAGACCCCTGTTGGTCAGACCCAGTTGGTCTCATAGGTACTGTTGGCCAAGCAGGTTGGTTATTCAAGGTGAAGGTCTGAGGATGTGGTGCTGGACCCAACTGCCTTGTCTCGATGTCCTCAGGGGGCCCCCAAGGCAGCATCTGGACATGCTGGGGGACCACAAGGTACAAGCGTGGTCAGTGCAAGGCATGTGGTCCTTCTGGCCCAGGACTTTCATTTTTTATATAGTTCACCTATAAAAAAGCATTATTATATCTTGGCCTGCATCAGCAAATGAAAGCTGAGATACTTTCCTCAGAAGTGACTTACACATGTGCATGACTTACACATTTCCTGAGAAAATGGGAAAAGACATCTATCTGGGGCAAAAGGTACTGTCCCCTGGAATCCTAGACAGCTATCTGGGCCATAGGCAATACCCCTTGGAATTCTAGAAAGCTATCTGGACAAAAAGTACTGCCCTTCTCCGAAATTCTAGACAGCTGTCTGGGCCATAGGTACTGCCCCGGAATCCTAGACAGCTGTCTGGGCCACAGGTACTGCCCCCTGGAATTCTAGACAGCTGTCTGGGCCATAGGTACTGCCTCCCCAGAATTCTAGACAGCTATCTGGGCCATAGGTACTGCCCCCGGAATTCTAGACAGCTATCTGGGCCATAGGTACTGCCCCGAATTCTAAGGCAGCTGTCTGGGCCATAGGTACTGCCCCCGGAATCCTAGACAGCTGTCTGGGCCATAGGTACTGCCCCCGGAATCCTAGACAGCTGTCCGGGTCATAGGCACTGCCCCCCGGAATCCTAGACAGCTGTCTGGGCCATAGGTACTGCCCCCGGAATCCTAGACAGCTGTCTGGGCCATAGGTACTGCCCCAGAATCCTAGACAGCTGTCTAGGCCATAGGTACTGCCCCCGGAATCCTAGACAGCTATCTGGGCCATAGGTACTGCCCCAGAATCCTAGACAGCTGTCTGGGCCATAGGTACTGCCCCCGGAATCCTAGACAGCTATCTGGGCCATAGGTACTGCCCCCAGAATCCTAGACAGCTGTCTGGGCCATAGGGTACTGCCCCGGAATCCTAGACAGCTGTCCGGGCCATAGGTACTGCCCCGGAATCCTAGACAGCTGTCTGGGCCATAGGTACTGCCCCCGAATCCTAGACAGCTGTCCGGGCCATAGGTACTGCCCCTGGAATCCTAGACAGCTGTCTGGGCCATAGGTACTGCCCCCCGGAATCCTAGACAGCTGTCTGGGCCATAGGTACTGCCCCCGGAATTCTAGACAGTTATTTGGGTCACAGGTGTTGCTCCCGTAATTCTGGACAGCTGCTCTTCATCGCCGCCTGTCTGCTCCACCTCCTCCTTCAGGCGACTGTCCTGCCAAGGGCAACGCTCTGAGTGAAGCTGAAGGGAAGGTAGCCTAGTCCAACCTGGTTTAGTGGAAGTGTCTTATCAACAGAACTATTTTTTAAATATTCCTTGCAAATAGTTAAAAATATCACATATGAATCACACAGATAAGTATTTATAGTGGTATTTGGGATTTAAAAAAATTCCTCAACAAGGGTGTGTCCTAAAGTTTTTATTCTATCTAAAGAATAATCCGTTTCAATAGGTCAGAAGCACAAGTGGTTTATAAGATTTATAAGGTTTATAAGATCTCATGAATACAATGTGAAAGTGGTATATAGTCATTTTGGGCAGTGGCAGCTCAGAGAGAAATTCCCCAGCACAATTAAATATATTCATGGAAGTTACCATGTGTACTTCAGCGTATCCAAGGAGATGCTTCTCATCTATTTGAATTTTTCAGCTGAACTCTTCTGTCATGATACGGCCTAGGTTAAGTTTAAAAACCAACAGCGTGCCGCCCATTACCTGCATCTTCACAAATAAAAACAGTACGACAACCGCGGAGGGCTAAAGCTGTGTGAAGTCTGCTTATTCACAATGACCTTTACTTTCACAGCAAAGTATGAAACTTCTAATTTAATACAAACATAAGAAATTTGCATTTTCAAGGAGAGGTCAGTGCTGCTGGTGCTCCAAATCCGGTCTGAAAACCAGCAACTGTCATCTCATTGATGGCTGAGGAAATTTCTGTGGGAAACTGGCTTTCGAGCCCTGCAGTCTTAATACAACTGTGAAGTCGTGTTTTCCCATTTCTCTTTTCTCCGGTGGTGGGCAGTGGACCTGCACATTCCTTCCTTCGTTGCTTCTGATGGTGCTCAGAGGAACATGCGGTGCCGGACCGAAAGCGGGTCTCCTGCATGCCAAGAATGCACTCCGCTAGCTGAGCTCTCTCTCCAGCCCCTACAACTGTCTAAAGACTATTCGCTTTCTCTCTTATAGAGGATTTTTTAAAGAGGAAAGTTCAGGACAAAGAAATAACTATATGCAAAAGCGCATTATTTCACCACAGCAGGAGGCTATTTGCAGTTTATTTTCCCACTGCATAAAAACCTAACTAGGGCTTTGGAGGCATGCTTTCGGATGTATTAAGCTACACTTACCATGATTATTTTGCAATATATACAAATATTGAATCATTATGTCGCACAGCTGAAATGAAGCTATATTTCAATGACTCAATAAAAAGTCCCTTACGCTTATGTTGCTTAAACTTGTAAGAGGCTATATGTTAATTATGTCTCAAAACAAAGAAAACAATGCTCTCCTGTAGCAGAAACATTGATACGAATTCTGTACAACTAGAAGTTATAAATAGGTATTTTTTTTCTTTAAGGAAATCATGTGACCAGAGCTTGTCAGAAATTTTCTATTTGCACAATGTGACATTTGTACTTATAAGGAATGAGCCTGTAGCAGAAACACTAATAGTATATTTGCATCCGGGTTGCCAACTGGCCACAGGAAAGATATTAAGGGGCTGAGAGCTTTTGCATGCAAAAGCCTGGGTTCGATCCCCAGTACTGCATGTGGTCTCTGGAACACTAAGCCAGGAATAGTCCCTGAGCACCACTGCGCTGACCCAAAACAAGACGGAATCTAAAGTGCATTATTTTGTTTCCCAACTATCCAACTGAGTAAAGTTTTAGTTCTTCCACAAAATAATAAATTATATTTATCGCAATATGAAGGGGGCCAATAAAATGTCAAAATTTTAAGGAAAAAGTGTTAGAGATTTTGCATTATTTTAGAAAAAATGTTATGGTATTTTACCCAAATTCAGCGAAGTTCACATACCTAGCTAATAGATTTAAAACCTATACATGAAGTTACTGTTTCTTTAAACCTTTAGAATTTACTGTTTGGGGCCTTTCTGATATGGTCATTCTCAAAGCTGGGAGACTGAGGCTCACCACTGTTCTGACTGCATTTCACTGGCATAAAGTGATGAGGGTCTTTCATGTGCCTATTGCCACCTGTACAACTTCTTCACCTAAGCGTCTGTCTAGCTCTCGCCTATGTACTCATGGAGCTATTTTCTTTTATTGCTGAATCCTGGGGAGTTCCTTATATATCTTCAATATTAGTTCTCTGTCAGATGTTATGGTGTACAGTCTTCTCTGCAGAAGAATGTCACTTTGTTTTAATGGTAGTTTCCTTCCCTGCAAAAGTTTTATAGCTTGGAAATCTAATTTATTGATTTTTGGTTTGTTTGGGGCCATACCTGGTGCTCTGTACTCACTCTTGGCTCTGTACAAGGGTTCATTTCTGGCAGTGTTCAGACGACCAGATGCAGTGTAGGGGACTAGAACTGTATTTTTAACTTTAACACTGTCATTAATGTTATTGGTTTTCAATATTACGAAATTTCAAGGGTTCCACCTCATACTTGTGCGTGATTCTCATCATTTCCAACACCAAGTCCCCAGAGCCATGCCACTATCATCTCCCTAATCCTCCACCTTTTCCCCCATAAAGGTAGAAATTAGTTTTGTTGGCTTACTGCCAGTTTGTTTGCTTCATGCCACTACTGCGTTTCTCCTACTGCATTGCTATTTCTTTCCTTGCTCAAGGATTTTTTTTCCTCTCTTTTATTTCTCCTCCACATAGAAGGAACTCCTTTCAAATTTTCCTGTAAGCATGTCTGGTGGTAGTAATATACGAGCAATTATTTGTCTGGAAAGGCCTTTACTTCTTTGTCATAATTGAGTGCTAATTTCACACAGTATTCTTATCTGGTAGGGTTCTCTATTTTTTTAAAATGTAGGCACTAATTTTCAAAGTTGTTGTAAACACAGATTAAGGCAATCAGTGATCAAACTCTAAACCGACCACTAGTGAGCCTCCCTCCCTCTCCTTAGCTTTTTTAGTTAAAAAAAAAAAAAAAATTTTTATGGAGCCAGAGCTATAGTCCAGTGGGTAGGGCATTTGCCTCTCACATGGCCAGACCTGGGTTCAATCCTATATGGTCCCTGAGCACCACCAGGAGTAATTCCTGAGTGCAGAGCCAGGAGCAACCCCTGACCATTGCCAGGTGTAACCAAAACAAAGCAAGAAAAAAAAACTGTTTAAGCAATATAAAATAAATACTGAGGGTATGCTATTGGAGCAGACTTTGGGGGTGTTGGGAAAATTGGAGAGAAGGTGTAATGGTGGTGGGATTGTGGATGGAATACTGAATGCCTATAACTAATCACCATGAACAACTTCTCAACCACAGTGTTTATATAAAGTGTAGGAGAAATATTTACATATATAGGCTTTACCTATTCCGTGCAAATTACAAAAATATAATGTAGAATTTCTCTAAAGTTTTGTTATTAACAGGTCAGACATTAGTTTTACCATGATGAGATCCAAGTATAAAATAAAATTTAATGTAATATACTTTAGATAGTTGAGTTGAAAACTAATATATGTAAATAAGACTAGGCATTTGATGGTATTATATTAAATGGTTTTACTTTTCTTATTTACATAGGTCAAAATCATATAGTAATCACAAATTGGTTCTTACTGATTTACCTCCTGATCATTCTATTTGCCAATTCTTAAGGTTTTGTTGGAATAAGCAATATAAAGTAACTTTGTTATCTGCCTAAGGGGGGCAGGTTGGGAGTGGAGGGAAACTGGGAATATTGGTCAAGGGAAGGTCACACTGGTGGTGCTAAATATCAGATGCTTGAAACAACTGTATAATAAACAACTTTGTAAGTCACGGTATTTTTAATTAAGATTACTTAAAAAAAAAGAAGACAACTTGTTATAGTTTGGGTTACACATGCTTACACCGGTGTTGACTCTTATGGTGTTAATGTACATCACCCCCACCTCAAAACCATGAAAGGGAAACGTCCAGGGCCTCTTCCCCTATCCACAGCCCTCCCGCTTTCTCCCCCACAGCCCAAAGCTCTCCTTCCTTGGCATTCTCATTTTCACCATCCTGGGCAAGGGGTGCCATCACTCCTTACTCTATTCCTTGTTGCCACTCTATCTCTTTTTACTAAAAAATGACCTGTCAGTCTGTGAAAAATTCTCTCAAAGGCCTGAAGGAGGTGCCTTTAAATGCTATTTTTTTTTTTTTTCTTAGAAGACCTTCAATTACTTTTTATAACTGACATTTAAATTTTAAAACTTTCTTGATCACTTGATCACTTGAATCCCAGTTATTCATCGATTTGCTGGAGCGGGCGCCAGTAACATTTCCATTGGACCTATCACGTGCCAATGTAGCACAATGGCATCTGGTTGATTCAGGAATATGAAGAGCCTCAAACCATTCCTTAATGGTCTTGATGAAGAAGTTTGACCATCTTGTAGGTGGGGGCCACGTGATCTTTTTGATATCCCGTGGGATCCAGTCGGTAATGGCTCTAGTCCAGCGGTTGTCTCCAAATCACATTACATGTCCAGCCCATCTGATTTTCGATGCCTTGGCAAACGAGACAGCATCCCTGATTCTGGAATAGCGACGGAGGTCAGAACTCCGGATTCCTTCTCTCACTTGAGTGAGGCGTGATATTCCAAGCATAGCTCTTTCCTCTCTCTGGGAGGCCCGAATAGCATTCTCATCCTGCTTTCGTAGGGCCCAGGTCTCTGAGGCGTATGTTAATGCAGGGAGAATGGTGGAGTCAAAAAGAGATGTGCCCGGAGTCGGGAGGTTCTTTTTGTCCTTTTAGCTATTTCTTCGATGCCTTTGAAGGCATTCCATGCCGCTCTCTTCCTCCTGCGCAGCTCAGGTTTTAGGTCATTCATCATGTTGACTTCTCGACCTAGGTACACATAACTGTTGCATTCAGAGATGTTTGTTCCATTGAGAGTGAATGGGGCCTCTGGAACTAGTTCATTCCTTCATGAACATAGTTTTCTTTTAGATTCAGCTGTAGACCTATCTTTCCACATTCTCGGTCAAAGTCAGCCAGCATTTGTGCCGCTTGGCTAATGTTTGGGTGTTATTAGAAAGATGTCATCAGCGAAGCGAGGTGGTGTATGTTGCGACCATCTATCTTCACTCCCATTCCTTCCCATTCTAATTGTTGCATGATGTTCTCGAGGGTGGCGGTGAAGAAGTTTTGGTGAAATGGTATCACCCTGTCGAACCCCTCTTTTCACATTAATGATCACTTCTTTGTAGAATGGTGAGATCCTAGTGGTGAATCCGTAATACAGCTCACGAAGGATCTTGATGTATTGGGTTTGAACACCCTGTTTGGCTAGGGCTTCGATGACTGCTTCAGTCTCCACAGAATCAAAGGCTTTCTGTAAATCAATGAACGTGAGACAGAGCAGCATCTTGTACTCCCTAACAAACCTCAATGAGCTTGCGTTACCGTGTGGATATGGTCGATTGTGCTGAATCCCTTTCCGGAAGCCTGCTTGCTCGCATGGTTGTCCTTCATCTAGTGTTCTGCCAATCCTGTTCAGGATGACTCGTGTAAACAGCTTGTAGATGACAGACAACAGGCAGATGGGGCGTTAGTTGCCGATGTCGTGAATGTCTCCCTTTTTGAACAGTAGAACTGTCCTGCTGGTTTTCCATTGGGAGGGCAATACCTTGCATTCGGACAGGTAGCGTGTGAAGAGCCGAGCTAGTGTATTGATGAGTACCGACGGCAGATTCTTCAGGTGTTCGGGTCTGACATTGTCTGGGCCTGGTGCTGTTCCCTTCTTTTACCGACGAGATGGCATGTTGGATTTCAGAAGGGAGAACGTTGGGAATGACATATCCATCCTGTGGAATTTGGTATGTGGGCAGGTGGATGTGGCTATCAAAGAGATTTGAGTAGAAGTCCTGGATAATCTTCTCCATTGCCTTTCTGGAAGATGTGATAGATCCATCAGGGCATCGGAGGGGCAGTCATCTTGGTCTTATAGTTGGCAAAGGACAGGCGGGCAGTGCGAATGCTTTTCCCGGCTTCTGTGGCATCTTCCAGTATTTCTGCTCTTCTGTCTTTGGAGGTCTTCTTTTATCGCTTCTCTGCACTGTTTAGCAAGCTTGGATGTTAGCATTTGGTCTCCTGAGGCTCCGCGCCTTGCCACGTTGGCGAATGAGCTCGAGAGTTTCTGAAGACAGTCGTCCTTTTTGTGTCTTTCTCTCTCTCTCTCAGCATTCTTCGCACAATCATGGAGGTGCTGAACCAGTCGGTTGTATTCTTCATCGATGTCGGCCAATGATGGTATCTTCCCATGTTGCTGCAATGGTGCCAAAGAGTTCCCAGTTGGTGGTCGTTCTGGGAGTTCTCTTCTTAAACTTTGCAGCCTTTTTCTCCCCATTGTGGGAAGTAGAATTTTGCATGAAGGAGACAGTGGTCTTGGAATTTGGGGACGACAGCTACATCGGTCAGACAAAACCGTCGATTGAAGATGATGTGGTCTATTTCATTGTGGAACTGTCCGTCAGGAGATTCCCATGTCCAACGTTTTGCTTCAGCTTTCTGGAACTGTGAGTTCCCATGAATGGTCTTGGTGGACATGATGAACTCAGATAGTCTCTCACCCTGTTCGTTCCATTCTAGGCCATGGGTCCTGATGTGGAGTTCTTCAGCCGATCTTCTTGGTCCTATCTTGGCATTAAAATCACCGACTATGATCTTGTAGAAGGTGTGATCTTTTTTATAGAACTCCTCCAATTCCATGTAGAATTTCCTCAATTTCATCTTCTTTGTATGTGGATGTTGGTGTGTAGACAATGAAGATAGAAATTGCTGGCAGTGGGCCACATCTCTTCAAGTGTAATCGTCCTATTCGGTTTGTAAGGCATTCAAATGAATCAATGTGGGGCCGGAGCGATAGCCCAGCGGGTAGGGGCGTTTGCCTTGCACACGGCCGGCCTGTGCCGGCCTGGGTTCGATCCCCGGCATCCTATATATGGTCCCCCCGAGCACTGCCAGGAGTGGTTCCCTGAGTGCAGAGCCAGGAGTAACCCCTGAGCACGCCGGTGTGACCCAAAAAAGCAAAAAAAAAAAAAAAAGTATCAATGCTTACGGCCATGTTCAGGGTTGACAAGGACACCAACGCCACCGATGCCTCTTTGTCGCCATGTTCCAAGGAATAATTCTTCTCCGGTGTCAAATACAGCATGATGCAACTGACACCTCCTCGCCTCAGTCAGACCAACGATGTCGCATTTGCGATCTTTTTGCTTGCAGCATCAGATCCTCAATATATGCTTCCGATGCCAGTGTACGTGCATTGAAAGTACAGATAGTCATTTTAGTCCTTCTTTGTTTTGGCAGCCTAGGATGGCCATGAAATTTTGTCTGGCACTGCTTGTTTGCCTTTCTCTTACTGCTGCCGTATTAAGGGGGCTCTTTCGGGTCAGGAAAATAAACATTTCTGTTACTGGATTTGGCATATCGACCACGCATCGGACAGCTTGCCAGGCTCTGCCATGCGGGCACTATATTCTCATTAATTTGTGGGACTCTCTCAGAGGGGTGGGTTGAATATTTACGGTAATTTGGAGGTAAATCGCGACGGCCGCTGCAATCGGGAAAGCTGGTTTCTGCTCTGCCGGGTGTACCCTGTGTCTTAGGCTCAAGCATTCCTGCGCTTGAAATACTCTCTCCTCTGAAGGGCGGTCTCTGCGTGGTGGGTCCCTTGTAGGCTGGGTTTTTGACAAGCCAGGCTGGAGACTGGATTAATCTGGGGGGCTGGAGACTGGATTAGTCTGCTGGGTGGAGATCTTACCTGCTGCAGAGTGTGGATTGTGAAGATGGCTGCCAGCAAGGTGTGGGGGTTCCTCTGGGCTCCTCCGAGGCTCTATCGGGATGGTGGACTCGGGTCGGAAGTTGCTCTCGTGGTCCATGGAATGCAGGGGGGTTCAACGGGAAAGCTGGTTTCTGCTCTGCCGGGTGTACCCGTGTCCACTTTTTAGTATAGTTTATTTTGGATTCAAGTACTTGGGTGTTCTCTCACCCTCTCCAGACAGCTCTGGGCAGTTATTTAATTAGGTTTGGGAAATTCTCAGCTATTATTTTTTGATCAGGTCTGTGTCCCTGACCTTGCGGCATTCCATACCCTGAATGCTCATTCTTCAACAGAATTTGATATTTCTCATAGCTCTTGTTCATACTTCCTAAATCCTGATCTTGGCTCCTCTTTCATTTGAATCATTGCTGTATTTTTATTTTGAATTTCTATACTTTTTATGAGACTCATACTTCCCTTCCTACTTATACTTATACTTCCCTTCCTTTTTTTTTTTGCCTTTTTTTTTTTTTTTTTTTTGACGCTCAGGGTTACTTCCTGGCTCTTTTGCTCAGGAATTACTCCTCAGGAATTACTCCTGGCAGTGCTAGGGGACCATATGGGATACCGGGATTGAACCTGGGTTGGCCGCATGCAAGGCAAATGCCCTCCCCTGCTGTGCTATCGCCCCGCCCATGCTTCTCATATTAGATGAGTTCAATGTGTTCTTCATACACAACATGAGTTTTAAAAAAAATATCTTCCATCTGAGAGGTGAAGAACTTGTTATGTTTTTGTTTATGGTGCTCAGGGCTTGCACATGGCTGTTGACAGACACCAAAGAGAGGCCAACAGCTGAAGAAGAGCACCTTCCCCTCGCAATCAGACATCTCTCTCTCTGGGCCGACGGTGGACATCCTTGTTCTGTGCCTTATCCTAAAGGAAAAGCTTTCAATTTCTTACCACCATGGAAAATATCAACTGGCCCTGACCCGATGGAAACAGTATGATGAAAATTATCTAGAATATATTACCATACAAAATAGCAATTCCATTTGCAGGTATCTGGTAATAAAAAGATGCCAATTTGAAAAGATCTATAGCCATCTATCTTCATGTCAGCACTATATAACAGACAAGATCTGGGAGGCCTAAGTGCACAATGGCAGGAGGAAGAGAGATTATATAGGAACAAGGCACTTGCCTTCACACTGCTGACCCTGGTTCAATTCCTGGCACTGCGTATGGTCGTCCAAGCACCATTCAGAGTAAGTCCCAGGAACCGCAGGTTTGAAAACAAAGTACTCAAGAGCAGATGAGTGATTGATATAGATAATAGTGTTATACACAAAGGAATACTAATCAATCATTAAGAAAAACAAAACTCCTTTAAGACATGCGTGAGTCATATTAATAAGCAAAACAGTCAGGATAAGTACCAAATGATCTCATTTACATATGAGATATAGAAAAGG
>JAJIBD010016271.1:0-23344 GCA_021461705.1 Cryptotis parvus | reverse complement strand
GTGAGATTGAAGCTGGATCAGCCTTGTGCAAGCTACCCGCTGTCTCCAGCCCCAGGGTGTTGCTTTGGTTTTTGTTGTTCGCATTTGGACCACACTGGGCAGCTCTCGGAGTCTTTCCTCCATGCTCAGAGGAGCATGTGGTGCTGGGGACCAAACCCAGAGTCTCGGCATGCGAAATCTGTGCTCCCACCTTTGTCCATCTTCCTCCCTGGCCATGAAAAAACTTTATTTTTTTCCTTTTTGGGTCACACCCGGCGATGCTCAGGGGGCTACTCCTGGCTCCACACTCAGGAATTACTCCTGGTGGTGCTCGGAACCATATGGGATGCTGGGAACTGAACCTAGGGCAGCTGCATCATGGCAGACGTTCTACCCACTGTCTCTATGGCTCCTGGAAAGCCTCTTTAAGGAAAACCATTCCTGGAAAGTTCAGAAATCTTTTTGAGCCACCCACAGTAATACTCAGGGCTAACTCCTGACTCCGTGCTCAGGGATCACTCCTCAGAATGCTCAGAGAACTGTATGGAGTATATCAGGGATTGACTCCAGGTCAGCTGCATGTAAGGCAAGCTCACTGTACTATCCCTCTGACCCTGAAATCAGTTTTCTTTTTTGAAATTTCTTTTTCCCATTCCTTGGGCGGCATATCCCTGCAGAATCTGAGAGCTGCTAGAGATGGCCCCCACTCAGATGCCCACACGCGGAGTCATTTCTCAGTGACTATCGACCTTTGCACCAAAGGAGCCTAGGATCTCTCCGGACCCGGTCTCAATAAGGCACACACAGTTCTGGAACCTCTGCTCACTGTCTGGACCTTCGCTGGCTTTGTTGCCAAGTTACAGGCACAGAGAAAGGCCAGACCTGCTTCCCTGCCTGCCCAGGCTGGGCTACTGCTCAGGCCTCTGAGCTCGGAGAGTAACCTGCAGCCAGTCAGCCTCTGAGCTTGGGGAGTTAGCTGGAACAGTCGGATGCGTACAGGAAGTCACCCCTGCTCTCCTCTCCAGGTGACTCTCAACAACGTGGAGGTGTGCAGTGAAAACATCTCCACTCTGAAGAAGACGCCGAGGTACGGGAACCTGTGTCCACTCTCCCCATGGCCGGGCACGATCCACGCTACACACCCTCCGACACTGAGCCCTCTCCCCTGGCACTCTTGGGGAAAACCCAGTAGTGATTGACCTGATAGCCGGGCACCCTAGACCACTAGGAAGAGTTCTACAATCCATGAGCTCTTCCTGCTCCTACCTGGCAAGTGACGCAAGCAGTTCCCTTTAACTCCCGGGCATCACGTAAAGAGACAAAGGTTTGGGTTTTGTGCTGTGTTTGAATTTTCTTGGTGACTTAATAGGAATAATGTTGAAAGTGCCGGGGCCGGAGCGATAGTACAGCGGGTAGGGCGTTTGCCTTGCACGCGCCAGCCTCTGCCAGCCTGGGTTCGATCCCCGGCATCCCATATGGTCCCCCGAGCACCGCCAGGGTGGTTCCTGAGTGCAGAGCCAGGAGTAGCCCCTGAGCATTGCCAGGTGTGACCCAAAAAGGAAAAAAAAAAGTGCCATGAAGGGGCTGGAGCGATAGCACAGCAAGGAGGGCGTTTGCCTTGCACACGGTGACCCAGGTTTGATCCCCAGCATCCCATATGTCCCCGAGCACCGCCAGAAGCAAGCCCCTGAGCAGAAAGGGGAACAAAATAGTGCCGTTGTCCTGTTAGTCTCGGGAGAGTAAGAGGAGGTGCTGGCCAGCAAAACTTCACACGTGGCGCCAACTGCTTTTGCCTTGTCCGAATGTCCCATTTGACGGCTGAGGCAAATCTTGACCCTTCCTGGGCTCCATTTCTTCACCATGTTGCCCAAGGAAAGCTGTGAGACCGAGGGTGAGCGAGCAAGCGGAATCACACAGCTCCTGGTCCAGGAGGGGCACAGGCAGGCACTGCGGCAGTGTGCAGTGGCGTTTGGAAGGACGCGAGGAGTGGGTGAGGCGGGCTCAGGCTCAGGCAGCTGCAGCCACAGGAGGCTGGCGCCAGCGCAGAGGGACGCCAACGGGCCCCAGCGCGGTACTGCAAGCAGCTGCAGCCACAGGAGGCTGGGGCCAGCGCAGAGGGACGCCGACGGGCCCCAGCGCGGTACTGCAAGCAGCTGCAGCCACAGGAGGCTGGGGCCAGCGCAGAGGACGCCGACGGGCCCCAGCGCGGTACTGCAAGCAGCCCAAGGGGTTCCCTGTAGTCCCGGGCCTGGAGTGTGGCGCGGTGGTCCCAGATGCCCTCAGGTGGCTGAGTCGCCCGCCTGACTGCCAGCCACACGGAGTCTGTGCCCTGCTCTGCCTGTGCCTCTCACAGACAAGAGAGGAGGCACGGAAACTGAAGTTCGCCTGACCTGGGTCACTCAGCTGCTAGTGGCTGAGCTCTTAGAAGTGAATGGTGGGGCCGGGCGATAGCACAGCGGGAGGGTGTTGCACACGGCCGACCCGGTTCGATCCCGGCATCCCATATGGTCCCCCCGAGCACCGCCAGGAGTAATTCCTGAGTGCAGAGCCAGGAGTAACCCCTGAGCATTGCCAGGTGTGACCCAAACCAAAACCAAACTGTGAATGGTATGGGAAAGGTGTTTCTTAAAAAGTCTGAACTGTATGGGAAACATGTTTCTTTAGTCTGGTTGGTTGGTTAGTTATGGATCACAACCAGCAATGCTCAGGGGTTACCCTGGCTCTGCACTCAGGAGTCACTCCTGGCGGTGTTCAGGGATGCCGGGATTGAACCTTGGTCAGCCGTGGTCCAGGGCAAACACCCTACCCGCTGTCCTATTGCTCTGGCCCCTGGGAAACTTGTTTCTTTCTCCCGGGCCCCAGTAGTTCTTCACACCACAGAGGGGCAGTGGAGCCTACTCCGGACTCTTGCGAGGACAGGCTCCAGTTGCCGCCAGGGAAGGTCGGCTAGCTGGGCTGCATGTCCACTCAGGCTGGCCGGACGCCTGAGCACTGGCTTCTCCCCTAGAGCGACTGCACCAAGCTCTTCGGCCAGGGCATCGGAGGGGAGCAGGCGCAGGCCAAGTTCGACAGCTGCCTTTCTGACCTGGTGGCTGTGTCCAACAAATTCCGAGACCTCCTGCAGGTAAGCCCAGCTGCAGCTGACTGGGCCTCTGCCAGTGTGTACCTGTGAGGTGACCCTCACTGCCGCGGGGGGGCTCCGCGGCGCTGACCTGTGCGAGACCTAAAGGTCAGCGGTTTTCACCCCCCGCTAAGTTGGGTCCCGTTTGCCAGCTGGTCCTCTGAAATCTCCCTACGAGGTTCCTGTTTCCCGGCCACACCTCCGGCTGTGCCTCTGGCCTGGCCCGGGATGGACACACCTGGGAAGGAACAGCTTGTTCCTGGCCGCCTTATTCACTTCCTCCCCTCACTCTGTCCTCAAGGCCTGCAGAGGCGCCTCCGAGCTTAAGGAGGCCCTGGCGGTCAGGGGCGGGACGGGCGGGCTGCAGGTGTCCATCCCTCTGCCCATCCACAGGAGGGGCTGGCAGAGCTGAACAGCACAGCCATCAAGCCGCAGGTGCAGCCGTGGATCAACACCTTCCTGTCCGTCTCCCACAACATCGAGGAGGTCAGCCTTCCGGCCAGCCCAGCCGCTGGGGGCGGGCTATGCGCTATCTGCGGCCCCCCCACTCTCTCAGGCCCTCTCCTCCCCCCGAACGCGCTCCTGCAGTGAGGTGTGGAGATGCTGGGAGGGGGTCTGCAGCGGTCAGCTGGCTGAGGGGCAGGGCTCTTCAGACCCCCTAGAGGGCTGCTCTGGCGGCAGGGGCAAGGGCCTCCTAGAGAAGCCCCCGTGACCCACCTGCTCCCTGACAATAGGAAGAGTTCAACGACTTACGGGGCCAATGACCCGTGGGTCCAGCAGTTCATCCTCAACCTGGAGCAGCAGATGGCCGAAGTTCAAGGTAAGCAGGCTCGTCCCAGCACCCCAGTGGCACGGGCGAGACACCCGCTGATGCCTGGCCTCTGCGTGCAGGCCAGCCTGTCCCCCCGTCATCTACGACAGTCTGACTGGTCTCATGACAAGCCCCGCCGCTGTGGAGCTGGAGAAAGTGGTGCTGGAAATCCTCCTTCAACCGGCACGGCTGGCGCCTGGCGGGACGGTGCCTCCTCCCCGCTGCCCCTGCAGCCGGCAACAGGCATGGGACGCAGGGAGGGGGCTTTGGTGACGGCTGTTGTCCCCTGCAGCTGGGCGGCCTGCAGTTTGACAAGGAGCTGCGGTCACTCGTTGCCTACCTTACCACGGTGACCACCTGGACCATCCGGGACAAGTTTGCCCGGCTCTCACAGATGGCTACGATCCTCAACCTGGAGCGGTACGGGGAAGTGGGCAGGGAGGGGCCGGAGGGGGCAGAGACAGACTCCGGGTGCTCCGCCAGGAAGTGAGGCTCTGCCGCAGCCCAGACCCTGCGGGTGCCCAGGCCTCCCCAGCAGAGACCCTCTTGACTGACTTGTGTCTGTTCTATCCCACAGGTGACTGAGATCCTCGATTACTGGGGGCCAACTCGGCCCGCTGACGTGGCGCCTCACCCCTGCGGAAGTCCGCCAGGTGCTGGCTCTGCGCGCACGGACTTCCGCAGCGAGGACATCAAGAGGCTGCGCCTGTAGGAGTCCCGCAGCCCCGCCCAGGGCACTGGGCTTGCGCCCCACCTCCACACAGACCAGCTCTGCTGCAGGGGCTGCCTCTCCCCAGAGACACGGTCTCCCAGGCGCCCACGGGAGTGGAAAGTCAAAGCAAGGCATCTGTGGTGGCCGCTCTCCGCTCCTGGACACTGCGGCCCCCTGCTGCCTCTCCCTGCCCGGCCTGGGGACCTGGGGCACCCACCCGGAGACTCCAGTTTGACTGTAGAGGCTGTGGATGCCCGTGAATAAAGACACTTGTTGGAGAGGCCTGAGGCTGCTTCCGGTGGAGCCAGATGCGACTGGCCGCCCTGAACAGCAGCCACTCGCCCGTGCCCCTCACGGCATACTGTTGCCATCAGGACCCTCGTCCAGCCGCAGACCTCCCTGGGTCCTCAGCAACAGCATAGCCACTCCACTGGCTGTTCCCAGTGCCAGGGACGTGGGCACTGTTGCCCATAGCCAAGCCTGATGGACAGCAGACACTGCCACACGGCTGAGCCTGATGAAGACAGTCTTGAAGGGTGGAGTGAATTTATTCCAAGAAAGTCCCAGTTCTGAGAAGCCGCTGCCATGGCACGGGTACCCTGACTGCACAGGTGGTCAGGCTGGGCTGGCGGCCACTGCTTAGAGAACACCCCGATAGCCACCCAAGAACACCCCGCCCCGCCAGACCCTCCATTCAGACAAGCCAGCCTCAAGGGCAGAGCAAGGGAAATCCTGCCAGGGTCTCTGCAGGGACCCCGTAGGGGGAACCCAACGTCGGCTAAAACCTTGGACACCCTTTTCTGACTCCTGAGGAGGGCGAGAAGGACAAGGTCCACACTGCGCCTGGCGCAGCAAAGGCACATGGGACACCGAGCTAAAGTCCTGCCTGTGTAGGCCTGAGAGCACAGCAGGCCGGGCACTGGCCTTGTACCTGGCCATACCAGGTCCAGCCCTGAGCATCACATGGGGCCACTCTTGAGCACTGCCAGGTGTGGTCCCACATGTAAACATTAAAAACCTCCCAGATTTGGGGCTGGAGCCATAGCCCAGCGGTAGGGCGTTTGCTTGCATGCAGCCAGCCTGTGCCGGCTTGGGTTTGATCCCTGGCATCCCATATGGTCCCCGAGCACCGCCAGGAGTAATTCCTGAGTGCAGAGCCAGGAGTAATTCCTGAGTGCAGAGCCAGGAGTAACCCCTGAGCATCTCCGGTGTGACCCAAAAAAGCAAAAAAAAAAAAAAAAAAATAAAAACCTCCCAGATTTGGTTCAGAGTCATGGCCAAGCCACAGTCACTGTCAGCAGCAATTCCTGGAGGGCCCGTGCCCGTGCTGGTAGCTTCCTTGGGAGCAGCCGCATTCCTGGGGGGATGGGAAGGGGCGGCTCAGAGGCCCCCAAGCTCTCCCTGGCCGAGGGACCTGGTGTGCAGGAAGGCGTGTCACGGTGACGCCTCGCTCCCCAGCAGCTGCAGGCTCAGGCCCTGAGTGTCCACTTCCACCAGGTGGACGCTGTAGTTCCCCAGGCCCTGGAAGCAAAGGGCATACGGGAATGCAGGGGGTCCGCAGCTGCAGCCGGAGCAGGGGGCCCAGCACCTCAACACCAACCTCGGCGCTGGCCAGCACAGCCTGCAGCGCCTCCTTCTGCCGCGGCTCCTTGGTCAGCAGGTAGAGGAAGCCCCCGCCGCCAGCCCCCGCCAGGCTCTGGCCGAGCACGTGGGGGCCAGCACATCCATGAGTCTCCGCACAGCCAGGGGCTCGCAGCCTGGAGCCATGAGCTTCTTCTGTTCCCAGTAGGAGGTCAGGCACTGGCCGAGCAGCAGCAGGCTTCCTGTGCAGGCACACAGGTGCCCATTCACCAGCGGTGTGGTTAGCGCCCTCTACCCGTGCCAGCTGAGACGAGAACCCCCTGGGATCCCTGGAGTACTCGGTAGCAGAGGGGGCGGCACAGAGCCAGGGTCCGGCAGGCGCACACTGGGAACCCGGCTCGGCTCTCGCTCTCTGGAATCGGGCTGTGGGTCTAAGCCTCTGACAGGCACTTCTTCCGAGGAGGCAGGACGTGGGCTTCTCCCTGGTGCAGGAGGTGCCCGAGGCAGGCCTCCCCACCAAGGATGGGGGCCTGGGGGACCACCCTCACCCAGACGCCTGGAAGGACACATCACCTTGGCGGAAGGCCTCGGCACACCGCTCTGTGAGCTGCACCAGGCTGCGGGCATTCTGACGACAGCGGGCAGCCGGGCATACCAGCTCCTCAGCACATCCTGCACTCGGGCACAAGGGCACAGTGGGGGGTAGGGGCCCGGCGCACCCCCCCCCAAAGCCCCGTCATGCCCCTCAGACCCTGAGCTCACCTGTAGCAGGTTCCGTGCCAGGCGGTCTTGCCAGTGTACACCAGGAGCAAGTGGTCATTGAGCGCCTGGACAAAGCCCTCGGGCACCGTGACCTCTTCCACCTCCACCTTCAGGGGCAGCTGAGCCCGTGAGCGCCCACCTTGATGCCAGGCATGAGGCCCGCCCACTTGGTCCTGCCAGCCGCCTCCCTGCCAGCCCAGGGCCCTGTCACTGTTCGAGCCTGTCCCACCCTGCCTCCTTCCTGCCCAGGTTCCACACTGCCCCACCTCCAAAAAAAAAAAAAAAATAGCGGGTAGGGTGTTTGCCTTGCACGCAGCCAACCAGGGTTCGATCCCCAGCATCCCATATGGTCCCCTGAGTACCGCCAGGAGTGATTCCTGAGTGCAGAGCCAGGAGTAACCCCTGAGCATTGTCGGGTGTGACCCCCCCAAAAAAAAAAAAAAGGGCCGAGTGAACTGATCACTTCCACCCTCTGCCCCACGGGCATGGTGTTAAGAGTTTGGGAGGAGTCACGAGAGCCAGGCTGGAAATGTGGAGTCAGGATGCAGCTGGGCTCCCCCCTAACCTCTCCCCCAGGACATACTGTGGGGTGCTTGCTCTGACAGCACCGTGTAAGCAAAGGAGGGGCCATCCCATGAGGATGACAAAGCCAGATGTGGCTCCGGCCAGGCCCTGTCACCTTGGAGAGGCCTGCAAAGATTCTAGTGTAAAGGGCAGGTGAGGCCCCAGATATGAAGCCCTTGCTAGGCTCCTCCCGTCCACGCAGCTCCGCCAACCTGGCCCCTGGGGCAGAAACCCAGGAACCAGTGTTGATCCAAGGAAGGACTTGGACAGTCACCTCAAAAAAGCCCACCCAGGGCCGGAGCGATAGCCTAGCGGGTAGGGCGTTTGCCTTTGCACGCGGCCGGCCTGTGCCGCCTGGGTTCGATCCCCGGCGTCCCATATGGTCCCCCGAGCACCGCCAGGAGTAATTCCTGAGTGCAGAGCCAGGAGTAACCCCTGAGCATTGCCGGTGTGACCCAAAAAGAAAAAAAAAAAAAAAAAAAAAAAAAAAAAAGCCCACCCAGGCAGACAGCACGGCAGTACTTGCCAAGCCCTGCAAGTGATCCCTGAGCACAGAGGCAGGAACCGGCGTGGCCCAATAGACCCATCTGCCTGCTCCCCTGCACAGCTGAGTTGCTGTATGTGAATCTTCACTCTCAAAGTCCCAGAAGGCCTGCAGGGGCATCTGTGTGAGCCTTGAGGCACGCAGAGTGAATCTGGAGTCACACGAACATCTGCTCCATGAGCAGGAGGCACCGTGGAGGTGCAAACAGAGGGCCTGGCGCTAGTACTGATGGGTCATAGTCACGTGGCCAGGGACGGCCACAAAGGCAAGAACACAGGTGGTTTTTGTTGCTGCTGTTTGGCTTTTTGTTCACACCCAGCGATGCTCAAGAGTTGCTCCTGGCTCTGCACTCAGAAATTACTCCTGGCGGTGCTCGGGGACCATATGGGATGCCGGGATAGAACTCTGGTCAGTTGCTTCCAAGGTAAATGCCCTCCCCCGTACTATCGCCTCCATCACGGAATACAGGCATTAGCTTTGCACGCAGCTGATCCCAGTTCTCTTCTCCCCACACCTCCCGGCACATGAGCACAGAGCCAAGAGTAGCCCCCAGCACCACCAGCACCACAAGGTTTGACCCAAAAATAGAGGGCAAAGAAAAGAGAACAAGGGAGATGCCAGGGCGTGCTCAGCCCGCACAGGAACGGGCCTGGGCGAGAGACAGCTCCTAAATTCCCAGAGCGTCACGGGGAAATATTTCAAGCTGGGAGGCACCAGGGGGAGCCCCGCACCTGTGGTGAGCACCTGCTCCAGGTGCAGTACCGCGTGTGGTCAGGGCCCGGTGCCCATTGCTCGGCCTGCTGCCCGCTGCAGGGCCGCCAGGACCGCGCCCCGCCAGGATACTGCTGGTGCCTGCAGGGGGCAGAGAGGGGCGCTGGCACTCTGCGACCGGCTCTGCCCGCCCCGCCCCACCGTCCAGTCCACCGCGGGCGCAGCTCACCTAGGCCAGAGCCGTGGGGCAGCTCGGACCAGGTGTGCAGCCGCCCCGGCGCCAGGCACCAGCAGCTGGTCACTCAGCGGGAAGGACGCCGCGGGTGCACAATCCCCGCGCATACGAAGGCCGCCTTCAGGAGGGCGCCTGCGGAGGGACAGCGCTTGGTGCCGGAGAGTAGATACAGACGCCATCTCACGCCACTGCTGGCCATACAGTGGACTCTGGCAGCTCCGCTGCGGGCCCCACGAGCCCGTTGCCCCACCGCGAAAGGGAACCCTGGGAGCCCCAACACCGGCCGAGGATCCCTCTCCACCTCCGGAGCCAACCCGTCTACACGGGGGCTTCGGGGGGCTTCCATCAGCTGGCCTCAGTCTCAAACGCCCCACCTCACAGACCATGCGGCTTGTGTGCATGCGGTGTGCGTGCGGCGGCGTGGCGGGCATCATGTGTGCGTGCCTGCAGGCAGCATGTGTACGTGTGCGTGATTCATGTGTACACGAATGCAGTATGCGGGCAGCGTGTGTGCGCCGCTTGGGTGCCATCCCCTCCGTAGGCGCCGGTCAGCCCCCTAACCTGGAGCATGAGGCTGGCAGTGATCCCGCAGGTCGTCCAGGCTCCGCACACAATCCGCAAGGTCATCTCGTCCTGCCGAGGCCCCACCGCCAGCCGCAGTTCGGGCTCCGGGATGCGCCGGGCCCGGGCCCCATGGGCCGGGCGACCGCCCACTCGCACCGCCAGGGCCTAGCACGGCTCCCCCAGCTCGTAGGCCAAGGGTGGTGTGTCGCCCAACCCCTGGGCAGTTGGGACACAACCAGGCTGGTAACAGGCTGCTGGTCCCCAGGGGGAGGGGGCCCTCACCGCCCCGCTCCCCCTTTATGACTCACCGGAGAAATCCACGCGGTGCTGGGCACTCAGCCACCACCCACTGCCCTGGCGCCGGCATCCCCACCGGTTCTGTCGAGACGGAAGCGCTGTGCCGACATCACCGCCTGGCGGATCAGAATCTGCCCCGCGCCCTCGTAGTGGCGGGCGGCTCGCACTAGCAGAACCGGCCTGCGCAGAGGAGCGAGACGGTGACCGTATGGAGCAAGGGAGATAGGATTTGGGGTCCTGGGTTCCCACCCGAGGACAGCTGGGCATGGAGGTCCCCAGCAACACGCACCTGCCCAGCCATTTGTCGCGCTCCCGAGCCAGGGTCGCCACGCCCCCGCCCAGGTCTCCACGCTCCAGCATGGAGAAGGGCTGCAGCCACTCGGGGTTGGCAGCTGGCCCCGCCGCGTAGCCCCCGCGCCCCTCGGCCATGCAGCCCAGCACGTCGGCCACGCAGGCCAGCGCCCGGGCTGCCACGCCCGGGTCTCCCACACCAGCTGCAACTGAGGGGCCCGGAGGAGTCAGGCGGGGCCGGGAAGGGGCCTGTCCACACCCGTCTTTTGCACCCAGAGGCTAAGCAGCCCCCAGGTGCTCCAGGCAATTCGCCCCTCTCAGCCCGGAGCCCCGAGTGCACCTCCCCCGGCAGCTCCCCTCAATGCCGGCCCCCACAGGAGCTGCTACAGCCCAGGCCCGGGGTGTCCGAGGTGGGGACAGCTCAGGCCTCCAGGTCACACCATTTGGCTCAGCTACATGCAGGCTCACTGGGGAAACGGTGTCCACTGCTGTGCATCATTCAAGAGGTCGTACCTAGCAGGCTAAGGATCCACCTCCCCACATGCTGGCCCCCAAAAGAGAACCTGCAGGGCTGGCCACTGTTCCCTGGACTGCCCGGGACAGGGATGCCCTCCCCAGAAAGCTCCAGTGACCCCCGACACTGGAGGGCTGCCCTGCACATGTGCGCCCATGGCACATGCTTGGCACCCATCCCCAGGCTCCTCACACTCACCCTGGTCCAGCATGGCCAGCAGGAGTCCAGGGCAGCCCTCGCCGACAGCAGCCCTGATCAGTGGGCGAGGCTGCTGTCCTTCCTTGCCTCCAGCACATGCCGGGCCTTCCGCATGGCCTGGCGGAAGAACAGGGCCCGGGCGGGAGGCCAGCGTGGCTGGGCGGTCCAGGCACGCCTGCAGCTGCTCCCAGGACAGGCGCTGGGAGACCCTCCAGGTCTGCAGTGCCTCGCCCCATCGCCCTGGGGTGCCAGCATCCACAGCATGTCGCCGGGTCCCAGGGCCTTGGAGGGGTGGTAGACCGGAAAGAGGCGGGCGTTGAGGAGGGAACGCTCTGCAGCCGGCATGCCGCGGTCCCACAGGTCCTGTTCCGCTGACGCAGATAAGGCACATTCGTGATGGGGACACAGGGACTCTCTCCAGGCCACCGAGCATGTGGCTAACTGGGCACAGCAGCTCCAGCAGACTCAGGAGGGAGGCCAAGACCCCAGATCCAAACCCCAGGCGCCAGCAGAGGCAGGTTTGGGGTTGCCCAGAGGCGGGTGCCAGGGAGGGCGCGGGTGGTAGGAACAGCATCAGTCTGGAAGAAGCTGAGGCCTCCAGACCCCCGCCAGCAGCCACACAGCCACACTCCTCACCAAATACCAGTCTTCTGGAAGAACTCACTCCAGGCCATGTTGAGGTAGGTGCCTGGACACCAGCTCTGGGGGAAAAGGAGGGAGCTGTTAGGACACCCCAGACATGGCGGAGAGACACAAAAACCAGAGGGCCAGAAAGAGGCGGAGAGGGAGGGCCAGAAAGAGGTGGGCACAGAGGGCCAGAAAGAGGCGGGCACGGAGCCAAAACCCTGCATCGGACTTTACAAAGCTGTTGTCTGGGACCTGAATCTGGGAGGCGGAATCCTGGTTCAGGGTCTGATTCCCCCAAATCAGCTCTTGCAGCGAAAAGTGGGTCCCACCCCCTTCCTGCTCTGGGGCTCAGTCCGTGGCCTGACAGAGTCACAAGGACATGTGGGGGCAGCCCCCGGACATGCAGGATGAGAGAAGGGGGCGAGAGGCCCCCTCCTGGACGTTGCTGGATCACCCTCCTCCAGGGCCCAGAAACCTGGCGGCAGTGAGGCAGGGATGCCCAGAGCCTGAGGACGGGGCGGCACCTACCTCCCTCGCTGTCCAGCCGGCCCATGAGGGTGAAGACCCGGCTGGGGTGTCCCTCAGTCGTATATGGTGGCCCCCAGGGACCAGGTCCCGCAGCTCCCAGCCCTGCAAGGCCTCCAGACTGGGCTGCGCCCAGGCCACTGGCGAAGCAGCCGGGGCCAATGTGAATGGGGCCCTAATGGGAAGCAAGCGGGCGGCCTAGGTGGGTGACATAAGGCGCGTCCCTCCCGGGACACACGCAGGGATCTCCCTGTCCCACGCACCCAGTGCCCAGCCTCAGGGCCTCACCCGAAGGTGGCAGTGCTGCAGGGCGCTCCCGGGACCCAGCTGGACAGGGGCCCTCCAGCAGGCAGCTGAGCACGGAGCTCCGGTGCCAGGAGCTGTAGCTCCTGGGAAGACAGACGAGAGGGGCACAGGGTCCAGGAACCTCCGTCTCCCTCCCTGCTGCTCCCCCGGGCCTGCCGGACCCCAGAGAGGTGAGGCCCCAGGCATTGTTCCAGCGCACAGGTGAGTGCTCCCTGTAAACCTCTCTGGCCCTTTCTGAGGTCCTCCTGTCCCCTTTCTTGCAGCACAGCCATCCCACGCCACAAGGGAAGGCCCCTCTACTCCGCCTGTGGCCTCTTCCCTCCCCTGAGTCCCGGGTTCCTCAGCCGTCATACCTCCACCTGCGAATGCACCACCAGCGCATCAGGGGCCCCCGGGCATGTGAGGCTGAGCAGGAAGTCACTGGCCGAGTTTGTCAGGTAGCGGTAGGAGCCGGCGGGGACATAGGCTGTAAAGTTGCAGGACATCACCCCGCTGGGGGCTGGCAGGCACACACACCCCTGCCTCAGAAGTCCTCTGTGCCCAAGAGGAAGCTGAGATGCAGAGAGCGTCAGGAACCTGCCTGACAAGGGCGGAGAGCGCCCCACACAGGCAGAGGCCAAGGCCCAGGTGCCCAGCAGGGGGCAGCCTCACTCCCACGTATGGCCCCAGTGGGCCCCAGGCAGGACTCACCCAAGGTGAGGGGCTGGTCTCTGAGCTCCCTCCATAGCAAGGTCCGGGCGGCCCGCAGAGCACTCTCCGGTGTCGGGGCTCCCGCTCGCCGCATCCTGGCACTGCCCCAGCAGGAAGTCCCGCAGGTTCACGCCCCGGGCCATGCAGAGCAGGATGTCGAAGAAGAGAGACAGCTGGGGCGAGGGCGAAAGCACAGGTATGGGGGGCTCAGGGGTGGGGCAAGGACAGACCCACCCGTCAGGGTCAGGGGCACCCCCCACGCCGAACCCCCACAACCTAGGCGCCCGTCACCTGGATCGGCCGGGCTCCTGAATCCAAGCCCATGTAGGTGCAGCCGTCCAGGGGCGGGCTCACGTGGGTGGCCAGGAGCCGCTCAGCTGTCTCCACGGAGAAGAAGGCGATGCCGGAGACCTGGAGGTCCACAGGGTGACGCAGCACCCCAAAAGTCAGGTGGCAGCGCCCGTGGGTGGGGATATGTGTAGAGGAGCCCTTTACCAGCTGTCCTGGGTCTTTGCTCAGGGGTTTCTTCTGGCTCTGCACTCAGGAATCACTCCTGGCGGTGCTCAGGGGACCATATAGGATGCCGGGGATTGAACCAGGGTTGGTATGGGCCGGTCGCCGCGCAAGGCGAACGCCCTACCCACTGGGCTATCGCTCCAGCTCCTGTCCTGGGTCTTATAGAGGATCTTTACCCTGGATCTTATAGGGACCTATTTATTGGGCTCTATGGGGGTCCTGTGTTCTGTGTCTATGGGGCATCAATGAAACCCCAGTGGTTCCCCTCTATTTCCGGGTTTCCATCTTTCCCCAAAGTCCAATCTCAGACCGTCCTGACCTTGTCCCGTATTTTAGAAGTCTTTCCCAAATTGGGCATTACCACCCTCTGGGGATACTGGAATAACCCAGGGGGCCCCTCGGATACAGCTGGGGGCACTTTCTGCTGGTTCCCTTAGAGAAGCTTGGCCAGGAGAGAGCTGAGTCATCTATTTGTCTGAAAAGGGAGCAGGAGTCAAGTAAGTTTGGCAGCCTCTGCTCTCAAGGCTCCCCGCCGCTCTCTGATCTAGACGCCCTCAAACCCGCTGCACCCCCAAACCTGCCTACATTCTGATCCCAGCCTTCCGGCGTTGGGACCACACAGGTTTGGAAACGCTCCTGCTCCCCACCCAGTCTCTCAGGCTCAGCTCCCACATGTCCTGCAAGCAGCTGCCGGTTCTCCGACCCCAGCTCTAGCCTGCCCCAGAATCCTGCAGGAGTTGGTGTCTGGGCCAGCGCGATAGCACAGTAGCTAGGGAACTTTCCCCCATGCAGCTGCCCCAGGGTTTGCTCCCCGCATCCCATACTCCCCCGAGTCCCACCAGGAGTATGCCCTGGGCACTAGGTGTGACCCCGTCCCAAAAAAATAGAAATGGGCGTGTGCAGTTGGTGGGAAGGCAAAGCCTTCCTCCCCCGTCTCAGCCATACCAGTGGCACCTGCCCGTTCGGGCTGAACACAGCTTTGGATCTCCCGCCTCGGAGCCTCGGTAGTAGATGTTCACAATGAAGCCCTGTGTGGGGAGATGAGCAAGTTAGGGGGGCGGGGGGAGGAGCAGGGAGGGGCCGGGGAGACGACGTGCCTTGCACAAGGCCTGCCCCAGGTTGATCCCTGACACCGCATGATTCTGCAGCACGACCAGCAATGACCCCCCCTCAGCACTGCCGGCTGGGCTCAAAGCCACTCCCCAAGCACAGATCAGGAGGGAGGGCAGGGCAAGGACGTCCTCCCAGCACACTCCACACAGACTCCAGGGCCCATGAGCGGCCCAGGGCCCCAACCCCTACCGGGGAGAGGGCAGGCTTTGAACCTTCTTCACCCCAGGTCTGAGCACAGACTGCGGCAGAGAAACACAATAGCTGCCACGCTGTCGCTGTGGGGACAGAGGCCTGGGTGGTCTACCTGGGAATCAGCGAGGTAGACGCCGTGCTTCCGCGCGTAGGCTGGGCTGCCAGGAAGGGCGCGTGACTCTGGCTCCATGGAAGCCGTCCCAGCTGATGCCTGCAAGAGTAACTCGGGGGCAACCCGGAGCACTGTAAGATGCTAAGGGAGCACCCAGGAAGGGGGCAGAACAAGCGCTCAAGGCTGTGGTGTGCGAGCACTTCTCCAAGGAGCACCGGGCAGCCAAAGCTAGACAACCCTGTGGGAAAACACACACACACACACACTCACACACACACACACACACACTCCACACACACCAAAAATTCTCCCCTCGGAGCCCTTAGAGGAGGCAGCACAGGGCTGTGCATGCCATTCCACAGACGGGCAAACTGCAGCCCCGGACGTGCCTGGGCAGAGGCGGATGAGCACGGCTGGGGCACCAGCTCACCTGGGTTTGGAGGTACCGTCAGCAGCATGTCGGTGCTGCACACCCACACGCCGGGTGGGGAGCCTGGGCCCAGCTGCGGGAGGAAGGAGGGAGCTGGGGGGACCAGACCTGCCAGTGCACCCCACAACGCACAGTCGCAGCCTTGTCTGGAGGGGGCCTTCGGCTGCCCACAGAGAGTCACCCCCAAACAGGGCCTGGGCTCCTACTCTAGAGCCTCAGCTCCCCAACGTGGCCAAGACTAATTTTCAGGGCACCCCCAAAGTCATTCTTCCTGCCATCTTCCTCAGGCTGGCGCCCTCTGGCAGGGTAGTCGGAGTAATGTGGCTCAGGCAGGGCCCCTCACCCGGTGGCTCATGATGTCCAGCAGACTGTCCAGGTTGCAGACCACGGCCTCCACGGGGGCCTGGGGCTTCTCCACAGGGAGGCAGGTAAAGGCCCGGCCACACTCATCAAAGAGGAAGTCTCGGCCCTGGGGGGACAGCATGGATAGTCTGAGCCTGGGAACCCCCACCAGCTGCACAAGGGGCAAAGCCAGCCAGCTAGAGGGCTTTTGTTTTACTCTTCGTTTGCTTGTTTTGGGTCACACCCAGCGATGCTCAGGGGTTACTCCTGACTATGTGCTCAGGAATTACTCCTGGCGGTGTTCAGGATGTTGGGCTCCCGAACCTGGCTTAGCTGCATGCAAGGTCAATGTCCCATCCGCTGTACTATTGCTCCAGCCTCTAGAGGAGTTTTATGGAGGGTTGGGCCATACCCAGGGGTGCTCAGGCTTACTCCTGGCTCTGCACTCAGGAATCACTCATGGAGGGGTTCAGGGGTAATACGAGGGTGCCAAGGACCAAGCCTTGGTCAAGCAAGATAAGTGTCTTAACTCTATATTGTCTACAGCCCTGAGGACTTCTAGAAAAGTCTTTTGTCTGAAACGTGTTATTATATGTAATTATTATAATATTATATGCTTTATAATCCTTCTATTAAAAATGTTTAGGGCCGGAGCGATAGCCCAGAGGGTAGGGCGTTTGCCTTGGCGCTGGCCGGCCTGTGCCTGCTCAGGTTCGATCCCGCATCCCATATGGTCCCCGAGCACCACCAGGAGTAATTCCTGAGTGCAGAGCCAGGAGTAACCCCTGAGCATTGCTGGGTGTGACCCAAAAAAGCAAAAAAAAGTAAAAATAAAAAATAAATGTTTAGGGGGCCGGAGCGATAGCCCAGCCGGTAGGGCGTTGCCTTGCACGCGGCCGGCCTGTGCCGGCCGGGGTTTGATCCCCGGCATCCCATATGGTCCCCTGAGCACCGCCAGGAGTAATTCCTGAGTGCAGAGCCAGGAATAACCTCTGAGCATTGCTGGGTATGACCCAAAAAGGCAAAAAAAAAAAAAAAAAGTCAGTGGCTCACACCACTCCTGGTCAGGCCTGTAGGGTGCTTTGGACACCCCGCGACTCCCGATCCCCCAACCTAACCATCCCCATAACAGGTTCTTCATCTGCCGCCAGTTCTTGGATCAACTCTGCTCTGAATTTGTATAGCCAAAACCTTCCACACACACAGAAGCAAAACAGCCCCAATGTCCTGCCCAACGCAAGGATGGGGAGCCCAGCCTTCTGCCCTGGGCTAGTCCCGTTCTCACCGTGTGCAGGATAAGAATCCGGGCTGCATGCAGGACATCCGACGTGACCACCTGGGGAGGAAGGCGGTGCTGTTCACAGAAGCCTGGGCAGACGGCACCCAAGAACCTTCTCATCCTTGGAGGGCCGGAGCGACAGCACAGAGGGTAGGGTGTTTGCCTTGCTAGCAGCCGACCTGGGTTCAATCCCCAGCATCCCATATGGTCCCCTGAGCACACCCAGGAGTAATTCCTGAGTGCAGAGCCAGGAGTAACCCCTGAGCATCACTGGGTGTGACCCAAAGAGACAAAAAATAGGGGGCCAGAGCGATAGCACAGTGGGTAGGGCGTTTGCCTTGCACAGAGCTGACCCGGGTTTGATTCCCGGCATCCCATATGGTCCCCTGAGCACCACCAGGAGTAATTTCTGAGTGCAGAGCCAGGAGGAACCCCTGAACATCGTCGGTGTGACCCCAAAAGCAAAATAATAATTAATTGTGGTAATTATTAATCATAAATAATTATTAATTAGTTGATTGATTATGGAGTAGCCGGACTGGAGAGATACAAATAGACCGAGAGAAAGTTTCACACCCCAGGCAACCCGGGTTCCATGTCAAGCACTGCGCAGCCCCCAGACCCAGGAGAGAATCACTCAAACACAAGAGGGGGAACAGCCCCCGAGCATCAAGACAAACCAAGAACAGCAGCAGCAGAGCCAGGGATGGGCTCAGGGCAGACAGGGCAGAAGCTCCTCACTGCAGCAGGAAGCCGGGGCCATGCGGCACTAGGGAGGGAGGCCCAGGCAAAGCCGCGGCGGCTGGGCGGGTGGTGCCCTCTGCAGAGAGAGCAGAGCCGGGCTGGGCCTCTGCTGCCAGCACTCACCGTGAAGCCTGCCCGGGCACTCAGGTGCTCGGCAGCCACCAGCAGGGCGTTGAGGGTGGCGCCTCCACTGCCCACGCGGCTTCAGGGTCCCTCCACGGCCAGCACCAGCGTTGTGGCAGGGATCTGCTCCTGCTTCTGCCGCACTTCCAGCTCTGGGGCAGAACGTGCCCCAGATACACACAAGCTGCAGCACCCAGACTCCTCCAGCAACCAGCCACCCACGGGCGTCCCGGGGGCCTCTGGGAGGTCAGTCCAGGGCTCCCCTTGGGCAGTCGACAAAACTGGGCTGGGCGCCTGCTGTGCTGGAGGGACCAGAACCTGGCATGGGGCTCCCAGGGTGGCCACGGAATGGGGATGCCAGGCATGGGGGGGGTGCCCTGGGCGGCCGGGAGGAGACGGGGATCCTAGGTTAGGGCCAAGTGGGGGGAGAGCTCGCCTACCTCTCTGGAAGACCTGGACGCTGTCCTTGTACTGGCACGTGAGGATGATGACAGTCCAGTGGACGCCCGGCAGCGGGTCCATTGCGGCCAGCGCGAGGCGCGTCCTGGGCCAGACAGGGCTGAGGGAGACCTTCCATGCACTGACAGACCGTGCCTTGACGGGGCTTCCCAGTGTCCAGACCCTCGACCGCAAACCCACGTGTGGATTCGAAGGGACACCTCCCACACGCCACAGAAGGTGTTGGATCTGGGTGCTCAGGACCTACTCTGAATGCACTCAGTGACTATGGGGTCCCGGGACCAAAGGGGGCAAGCGCTGGCCCACTGCACTCTCCGCTCTTCGGGTCATTCTTCAGTCAGCCCATCTCTACCCACCCCCACCCCACGGCCGGCTGTCTTCTGCCTCCCCACCGCCCAGCACCCTCTGAGATTCCTGCTGTGAGTCGCAGAGTCGCGACAACCGCTTTCTCCTTTTCTGCCAAATGAAACGCGATGGACACCTGCTCCTCCCAGGCCATCTGGCCCTCCCGCAGGCCCCATCGATCCTGCTGACCCACCCCCCCCATATTTGTGCTACTTCCCTCTACTGGCCAGGCCACAGGGGAAGTATTCACCGACCTGCCCAGCCTGGGGGCCAGTGGTGGCCCCAGGAGAGGAAGTCTGAGGAGCAGAGAATGAGCCCTGGGCAGCCCCTCCTCATTCCACCCTGGGGCTGTGAGCTGGAGGCCAGCAGGGAGGCCCCATAACCTCCCAGACTCTTGCTGTGAGGGGCAGAGCTTTAGCTCATATTTTTTTTCTGCATCACACCTGGCAATGTTTAGGAGTTACTCCTGGCTCTGCACTCAGGAATTTCTCCTGACAGTGCTCGGGAGACCACATAGATGATGGGATGGAACCAGGTTGGCCGCATGCAAGGCAAACGCACGCCCCACACTGTGCTATGGCTCCGGCCCCAGCAGAGGGCAGTTCTTTGGAGGAAACGGCTGCTGTGGCAAGAGGCACCAGGCTGCGGGGGGGACGGGACCTCTCGGAGGCTGCACCCCCTCCTGCTGGCTGAGTCAGTCCAGGGCACATTGAGCGTGAGGACCCAAGGAGAGGCCGAGAGGAGGCCCTGCCATGGTGGGAAACAGCTCTGATGTGAGAACTCCCCAGGGACACACCCCAGGGGTGCAGTACTCTGCCCCACAAAGCAGCTCTCCCCCGCTCTTCCCGCCAGCCCCCAAAGTTCAGGTTGTGGGGGCCTGCCTGCCCTCCCCCCGTCAGGGACCCCTACTTGAGCTCACCCATCCAGCTGTCAGTGACCCCCCACTCGAGCTCACAGAAGCCCTGAACTTCAGCCAGTTTCTTCCGGGCTACACTCTGCAGCCACCAAGCCTGTGGCTCAGGCTGGCGCCACTGTGCGCCCCCCCCTCCCCCACCCCCCACTCCCCCACACACACACACAGGGAAAGTCCAGAAGTGGCTCAGCTGGGAGCTGAGGGCAATCCCAGCGGGGACTCCCCTGGGGATCTTGGCCAGGTACCGAAGGGCTGCGGCATTCCCAGGGATGCCCACAGGGCCTGCAGAAAGGGGCATCAAGGCACCAGCACTCAAGCCCCCCAGGACCTCCTGCAGCAGGGGAGGGAGTGTAAGCAGAGGGCCCAGCCTGCTCAGGGGAGCCACACTCTGCACCAAGTGCTCTCCCCCCCATGACTCGGCCCCAGGGACAAGCACGCGCCCTTCACGCGAGAAAGGGGCAGGCAGCTTTCAAGAAAGAGCCGCCTCCTCCCGCCCACCCCATCCTCCGCCTCCTCTCCTTCCTCCTCGCCATCCCTCTTCCTTTCTGCTTTCATTTGTTCTTTCCCTTCCCCTCCCCTCCCTTCCTCCCGCCCTCCCAGAGCCCCTTCCCCCAGAACAGTCCTGGGTGACCAACCATGGCCCTCCCAGCCTCCCCCAGCCTCCCCTTTCCCCCCCCCCCTTGTAAATCCCTCACATCTGCTTATTCAAGGATGTAAGTAAAGAAGTAGAGGGGCAGGAGCAATAGCTGCAGCAGGGAGGGCATTTGCCTTGCATAAGGCCGACCCAGGTTGATCTCATTCCATATGGTAGCACTTTCAGGAGTAACCCCTGAGCATCGCCAGGTGTGACCCAAAAAAAGAAAGGAAAAATGAAACAGTGATCAGGGGTTCCTGACTCGAGCCGGGATGGAGACGGAACCGGGCAGAGCACACTCTCGCTGAGCTGTCTCTGGTCCGGGTTCTGCTCTCTTTACCTTTGTACTGAACATGCTTTGTGGAACTGAAGAAAAAACAAAAGGACTAAATATAGGTAAAATGCTCAGCCTTGGGGGGGTATTATAATTCTGATAAAGTATAAGCTAAGTTGATAGTAAAATGGTAATAACATTAATGAAAACAGCCACTGAGTTCACTCGCTATGACCAGAATTAAGATGTGATACTGTGTTTTTTTGTTTTGTATTGTGATTTTTTTTTGTTTGTTTGTTTTGCTTTTTGGGTCACACCCGGCAATGCTCAGGGCTTACTCCTGGCTCTGCACTCAGGAATTACTTCCTGGCGGTGCTCGGGGACCATATGGGATGCCGGGATCGAACCTGGGCCAGCACAAGCCAGCCACGTGCAAGGCAAACGCCTCACCGCCTGGGCCATCGCCCGGCCCTCTATATTGTGATTTTTTTTTTTTTTTTTTGCTTTTTGGGTCACACCCGGCATGCTCAGGGGTTACTCCTGGCGGTGCTCAGGGGACCATATGGGATGCCAGGGATCGAACCCTGGCCGGCATGGGCGGCCGCGTGCAAGGCAAACGCCCCTACCCGCTGGGCTATCGCTCCGGCCCCTATTGTGATTTTTTTTTTTTTTTTTTTGCTTTTTGGGTCACCCCCGGCAATGCTCAGGGGTTACTCCTGGCTCTGCACTCAGGAATTACTCCTGGCGGTGCTCGGGGGACCATATGGGCGCCGCCGGGATCGACCCGGGGCGGCTGGAGCCGGCCGCGTGCAAAGGCAACGCCCTACCCGCTGGGCTATCACTCTGGCCCCTATTGTGATATTTTTAAAGCCCAAAAAATGGGGCCGGAGGCGATAGTCCAGCGGGTAGGGCGTTGCCTTGCACGCCGGCCGCCCATGCCGACTCAGGGTTCGATCCTCGGCATCCCATATGGTCCCCCGAGCACCGCCAGGAGTGATTCCTGAGTGCAGAGCCAGGAGAAACCCCTGAGCATTGCCGGGTGTGACCCAAAAAAGCAAAATAATTAATAATAATAATAATAACAATAATAATAATAATAAATAAAGCAACAAAATGGTGCTCAAGGGTTATTCCTGGCTGTGCTCGGGGAACCAGGGTGGGGCCAGGTCAGCGGAATACAAAGCAAGCGCTTGCTCGCGGTACCATCTCTGCGGACACTTGAACTGGTCACTTCACCTCTCCAGGAGGGGGCAGATTTCCTCCAAATCGGGATGGCAGATCGGATTTGTCAGTGCCCGAGCAGTGCCAGGTCCGCCCGAAGGTGGAAGCGGAGCCTTCCCCCGGGCACTGCCAGGGACCCGCGGTATCAGAGCCCGCGCCGGGGAAGGAATCGGGAATCTGGCCTAAACGGTCAGTCTCAGGTGCGTCTTAGTCCCATCTCCCGGAGTCCTGCCCGTTGCCAACCTCAGGACAAGTACAAGAATCCCAGGAAAGAGGAGGTGGAGCCGCTAATGTCCAGTGTCGGCCCGTGAATGCAATTTCACCCACAGAGGTCAAGCAGAAATATTTCTAATGTCTTCCGCCGCTCTCCGCCCCAGTGGGGCTGAAAAGGGGCCGGGATCGATTGGAACGGGGCCGGGATCGATTGGAATGGGGCCGGGATCGATTGGAAAGGGGCCGGATCCCTCCCAGTTCCGGGCGTGCCGGCTCCTGCAGCAATCAGGTCCTGGAGCTCCCCCCCACCAAGTCCAGACATAGTTCCCCCAAAAGTCTTCCCGGCCACAGTCCGGGCGCCGAGAGTCAGCTCGGTACAATTTACCCAAGAGGGTGGGCCAGGAAATCACTGGGGTTGGCGTCGCGGCGACCCGCGCAGCCCACGTACCTGCCTCCGCCCGGAGCTCGACGGAGCGGGCTCTTTAAGGCCGGGCTGCGCGCCCCTTCGCGGTGCATCCTGGGAAATGTAGTTCTAGCCGGCCTTCCACCCTGCCTCAGCCCCTCCTTAAATCAGCTCCGAGTAGTGAATCCTCCCCGCGAACGCCGGCTGGGCAGAGTTTCTCTAAAGGGGACAGTGATTTCTTAGATCTAGTAGGTTGGCGAGGCAAGAAGGTCGCTGCATTATACCATGAAACTACAATTCCCAGAGAAACCAATGCGTCTTAAAGACACAGTCGTTTTCGAGACCCAGGGTTACAAATTTGGAGGTGGTGGTGGGGTGTTGGTTTGCATTGTTTACCGCTAGCCTTCCCTTCCCTACCCACCCACCCCTAGTCAGCAAGGATTTGCAGCTGCTGCGCTTTCCTCGAGGAAAAGGAAAAATCCCTGGGCGGGATGGGTGGAAATGACAGATTGTGCCCCCAGGATAAGCGACTAGGTTGGATTTGGCTTTGGGCTGTTATTTCGTGGGTTTCGTTACGTGAGTCCCTTCGGAAGAAACTTTTCCAGCTCTGCAGTGGAGCAGGACTTGCGGATCTTCAAGGGAAAGTTGTGAAAAGAAACTTTTAAAATAAAAAATTGAAATAAATTCTGTATCACTGTATCACTCACTGTATCACTGTCTTCCCGTTCATCATAGATTTGCTCGAGCGGGCACCAGTAACATCTCCATATGTCCTGTCTCATGCTAGTAGAGCCCAAGGGCATCTGCTTGCTCCAAGAACATAAAGAGCCTCAAACCATTCCATCAGGTCATGGGAATGAGGTCTATAATCGTTACTGGTTTTCGGCATATCAAATATGACACGGGTAGCTTGCCAGGCTCTGTTTCCATATTAGAATTTACAAAGGCAGGTGATGCTGACAATGACTCGCTAGGAGGTAATTCAAAGGAAGATGTGGT
>JAJIBD010016270.1:0-16984 GCA_021461705.1 Cryptotis parvus | reverse complement strand
GGGAGGCCTCTCGCTTTAGTTGCGGTCGTGGAGTCTTTGTGTTCCCGGCGGACTGGGGGTGACGACTTGGGCGTGCGAGAGGCCCCCGGGTTCGACCCCCGGCACACCCCTTTACTTCCCCGCCCCCACTTCCTTCTAACTTTTTTTTTTTTTTTGCTGTATGGGTCACACCTGGCAATGCTCAGGGGTTAACTCCTGGCTCTGCACTCAGGAATTACTCCTGGCGGTGCCCGGGGACCATATGGGATGCCGGGATCGAACCCGGGTCGACCGCATGCAAGGTGAATGTCCTACCTGCTGGACTATCGCTCGGCCCCCCTAACCTTTTTAATTATTTTTTTTTTGTCCGGGGGCCCCCTTCAGCTGTGCTCGTGGCTTACTGCTGGTCCTGCACTCAGGAATCACTCCTGGGGGTGCTCCGGGGCACCCGGGGATCAGCCTGGGTCAGCCGCGGGGAAGGCAGTTGCTGCCCAGTTGCTTTCCGCTGGCCCCATTGCTGTGTACTTACCTTTGGTTTGGGGTGACCCCGGCGATGCTCAGGGCCTGCTCCTGCCTCTGCACTCGGAAATCACTCCTGGAGACGCTCAGGGAGGAATACGGGATGCCGGGGATCGAACCGGGTCGGCCACCTGCAGGGCAGGCGCCCTCCCGCCGTGCTCTCTGTCGCTGTGACATCTGGGGAGAGTTTCAACAGCGTATGGCACCCCCAGCCCATACTGATTTCCTAGGTCCTGTAATAAGCATTGGCTGCGTTTTCTTTGTCACGCACCTAGCTACTAAAATCACTGTTTTAGGGACTTGCAGACATGTCTGGATATTCCTTAAATTGTGTGTCTAACAGTATGGTACTAAATTGTGTTGGATAGAATTTATCAACTGTGTCCTTGGAGAATGCTGTGGTAGGAGCTGTTTCCCCCTGAGACCGAGTAATCTCAAGGGTCAGTTGATAGAACTGGAGCATTTGCTGTCTCTAGTGTTCTCAGGTTGTGCTAATGATCACTTATGGGGGGTCACACCTGTTGATAGAACTGGAGCATTTGCCGTCTCTGGTGTTCTCAGGTTGTGCTAATGATCACTTTTATGGGGGGTCACACCTGTTGATAGAACTGGAGCATTTGCCGTCTCTGGTGTTCTCAGGTTGTGCTAATGATCACTTTTATGGGGGGGTCACACCCGTTGATAGAACTGGAGCATTTGCCGTCTCTGGTGTTCTCAGGTTGTGCTAATGATCACTTTTTTGGGGGGGTCACACCCGGCAATGCTCAGGGGTTACTCCTGATTCTGCACTCAGGAATTACTCCTGGTGCTTGGGGACTCTCTGGGATGCCGGGATTGAACCTGGATCAGCTGCGTGTGAGGCAAGCGCCCCTCCCGCTGGGCCTGGGCCCGGCCCCTTACTAATGATAGCTTGACAGAAGCTGATGGCTTCAGCTCTGAAGGGACTTTTTTTTAGTTAATGACTAAGTTTTCACAAAAGGTGGTATTTTTCCTTTTTTGGCTGTAAAAACTTTGTCTTAGGAGGTTGTTTTTTTGGCTTTTTAGGTCACACCCTGTGATGCTCAGGTCTTACTCTGCGCTCTGGAATCACTCCTGGTGGTGCTTGGGAACTATATGGGATGCTGGAGAGCGAATCCAGGTCTGCTGTGTGCAAGGCAAATGCTCTCCTCCCCACTCTCACTCCAGCCCAGAATGTGATTATTACTCAACTTTGCCTTCGTGGGATTCACAGTTAGAGTCTTAGTAATGAATTTCCTTTAAGAATTATCTTTTGGGGCTGGAGCGATAGCCTAGCGGTAGGGCATTTGCCTTGCACGGCCGGCCTGTGCTGGCCCGGGTTCGATCCCCGGCATCCCATATGGTCCCCCAAGCACTGCCAGGAGTAATTCCTGAGTGCAGAGCCAGGAGAAACCCCTGGAGCCGCTGGGTGTGATCCAAAAAGCAAAAAAAAAAAAAAAAAAAAATTATCTTTTTTTTTGGTTTGGGACCGAGGTAACATTAAAAGTGAAAAATGACCCAATAAAGCAAAAAATAAATAACTAAATGAAGGGGGCCGGAATGATAGTCCAGCTGGGAGGGCATTTGCCTTGCATGTAGCTGACCCTGGTTCAGTCCTCGGCATCCCATATGGTCCCCTGAGCATTGCTAGGAGTAACCCCTGCGCATTGACGGGTGTGACCCAAAAGGCAAAAAAAGAAGAAAACTCATCTGGTTCCTGAGGGAATATCAGTTTCTGCGATTTTTAGTATGGTTGTACTTCCACACGGGAAGTGACGGGGGGCGGGGGCGAAGGAGAGGTGGGACAGCAGCTAAGGGCCTTGCGCTGCTCTCAGCTGGTCCAGCTCCAGCCCGGCCAGGAATCATTCCTGACCACCGCCACGGGATGTGACCCCGAAACCAAAACACGAGACAAAGAAATAGGAAGTGAGTGTGAGAAAATAGTGTTCTCCACCCCCTCAGCCGCCGGATGTGTTATTCTGTATTTTTTGTTTTTGGGCCAGACCCGCTCTGTACTCGAGGCTCTCCTTACGGGCGGATGGGGCTGGCATCCTTGGCAGTGATCTCAGAACCACGTGCCTAGGTCAAGCCGAGCCTGCGCCCCGTCTTTGGAGTCATTTCCCTTCCCTTTATTACTTTTTTTTTTTTTTTTGCCTTTTTGGGTCACACCGGCAATGCTCAGGGGGCTACTCCTGGCTCTGCACTCAGGAATTACTCCTGGCGGTGCTCGGGGACCATATGGGATGCCGGGGTTCGAACCCAGGCCAGCAGAGGCCGGCGTGCAAGGGCAAACGCCCTACCCGCTGGGCTATCGCCCGGCCCCACCCTTTATTACTCTTTATTTTTTAATTCTTTTGTTAAGATTTTTTTTTTTTTTTTTTTTTTTTTTTTGGTTTTTGGCCCATACCTGGCAATAATCAGAAATTACTCTTGGTGGTGTCAGGGGGACTATATGGGATGCTTTGGATGGAACCCAGGTTGGCCACGTGCCAGGCAAGTACCCTATCTGTTGAACTATTGCTCCAGTCCAATCTGAATGTTCAAAGTTTAATAGCATGCTTTTTTTTTGTGGTTTGTTTTCATAGCAAGCTTGTTGGCCTTTATTGCTACTGACAAATCGAGGCAATTTAAAGTGCTTTGGTGGTAGGTAATTGAAACCATCTGTTGTATGTAGTGTTAGGGGTGTACTCTGCTCTGCTGTGTCCACTGTCCAGATATTTGCCAGTTCTGAACATGTCTGCCTGATTAAACAACTCTAGGAATTTTTGCCCTGTTCTGCAGAGATTCAGGGAACAGACTAGAAGGGGATGGAGTTTGTTCCAGGAGCTGTGAGTACTTTACCTGTGCTCACAGCTCTGCACACTGACAACTGGTCTTGCCACCCGATCACGCCGTTTGCCTCTTGGGATGGCTCGGCAACAGGACCCGCCAGGAGGATTCCCGTTAGTTTCTCAGGGGCAGGAATCACTGAGTGCCTAGTTTATATTCCTCTTTTTTGTTTCGTTAAAAAATTATTATGCTACAGTGAGATACACAATTACAAAGCTGTTCATGATTGAGTTTCGGTCATACAGTGTTCCAGCACCCATCCCTCCACCAGTGCCCATTTCCCACACCAATGTCCCCTGATTCCCTCCCACTTCCCCTAGGCTGCCTCTATAGCAGGTACTTTCCTCCCTCCCCCCCCTTCTCTTAACACAGTGTGGCTTGCGATACTTACATTTAGGGGCTATCTATCTATGTTTATCCCTTTGCCTACATTCAGTGCTCAGTTCTAATCTGGTGTTAACTATTTTCAACAGTTAGTAGACCACTGGTCAGAACACTCCCAGATAGCTTCTATGAGGCCATATCACCCTGATACGTCCTCTACCTCTCTATTTTATTTTTTTTTTTTGCTTTTTGGGTCACACCCCACGACACTCGGGTTACTCCTGGCTCTTCGCTCAAGAATTACTCCTAGCGATAGCCCAGAGGGTAGGGCGCTTGCCTGGCACGCGGCCTTGCCAGCCTGGGTTCGATCCCTGGCATCTCATATGGTCCCCCCCGCTAGGAGTAATTCCTGAGAGCAGAGCCAGGAGTAACCCCTGAGCATTGCTGGTGTGACCCAAAAAGCAAAAAAAAAAAAAAAAAACAGAAGAATAATTACTCCTGGCACTGCGTGGGGGCCCATATGGGATGTCGGGATTGAACTCGGGTTGGCCGCATGCAAGGCAAATGCCCTCCCTGCTGTGCTATCGCCTCCGGTTACTCCTAGTGGTGCTCAGGGGACCATATGGGATGCTGGGGATTGAACCCAGGTCGGCCGTGCAAGTCTGCCTGCTGTGCTATCGATCTGGTGCCCCCCCCATGGCTTTTTTTTTTTTTTTTTTTTTTGCTTTTTGGGTCACACCTGGCGCTGCTCAGGGGTTAATCCTGGCTCTGCACTCAGGAATTACTCCTGGCAGTGCTTGGGGACCATATGGGATGCCGGGATCGAACCCGGGCCAAACGCCTCACCCGCTGGACTATCGCCGGCCCCAACCCCCTTTTTTTTTTAGGTCACACCCGGCGATGCTCAGGGGTTTCTCCTGGCTCTGCACTCAGGAATTACTCCTGGCGGTGCTCAGGGGACCATATGGGATGCCGGAGATCAAAACCTTGCCGGCATGGGCCAGCCACATGCAAAGCAAACGCCCTACCGTTGGGCTATCACTCTGCGGTCCCCTCCACCCCCATGGTTTTTAAGAGTAATTTTGGTTGAGTAAATAACCTGAATTTTCACAAACTGAATACAGGTGTTAAACTAATTTCTTAATCAAGAAATAAACCCTGACCTGCTCTCCAGAATTTCTACTTAATTTCCTTTCTAGTCACTATTACCTTGAGTTTAAAATCAAGGATAGAGTAATTTTGCCCTTTTTTTGTAATTTCATTAAGTAGTATTTTTCGCTTTAGCATCGTGAGATTTAGCTGTATTATGGAAGACTATCATTGCCCATTGTCTTAACTTTTAATATGTAGTCTACACATAAAAAAAAGTATTTGACTTTACCAGTCTAATGTTTCCCTCTCCCAAACAGCTTGCCTTTAAGCAAATGGTCTGACTTTCTGTGCCGTCAGGATGCTGTGAAAGGTGTTTTTTTTTTATTTTAAGTGCACATTTCAGGTTTGTCACTGATTTTCCTTCCCTTTACTAAAGCAGAGATATGAGAATGGTTCTTTTGGGGCGCTTATGCTTAGTCTGGGTGGAGCATCAATATTACAGGGATTGAAGTAAGTCTTCAGGAGGTTGGAGCGGTAGTGCAGCAGGTAAGGCAATTTGCCTTGCATATGGCCAACCCAGGTTGGATTCCCGTGCCCCATATAGTTTAGGAAGTGTTGCCAGGAGTAATTTCTGAATGCAGAGCCAGAAGTGGCTCTGAGCGTGACTGTGTGTGGACCCAAAGAAACCCCCTCTCCTCCGCCCCGGGAAAAATATCTTCAGAGACCTCAGTAAGGGTGTGAGATTTAATTTTTTTCCTGATTTTTATTGTATTGGGATGGATAAATTTAACTTGAATTCAACTTCTGCAGTTCTTGCAAAATTTCTGTGAGGATTTGAAGGGAACTGCGAATGTGCCTTGTATTCCTTCCCAGCTCTTTGCCTTTTCTGAAACACCCTCCAATAGAGCATTTACAGAAGGCTGATGGGGAATTATATAGCGTAATTGGTGTCATGTACCTAACACTCACCTGTGCTTCTTTTGGCTCTGTGCTCAGGGATCACTCTTGGCGGGGATCTGGGGACCATATGTGTGTGGTGCTGGGATTGAGCGGGCTCCACTGTGGCAGGCAGGTGCCTTCCCTGTGGTGAAACATATGTTTGTTGGTGGCAAATCTTTGTCATCTTTATTTGGATTAGATTGTGGGGATGAGTGTACTCTCAGAGAGTGCGGTGTTATTTTTTTGCTTTGTGCCGCACACTGCTGTGCTGGGGCTTACTCCTGTTCTGCACTCAAGGAACACTTCTGGCGGGCTCCAGAGGCCCTGTGGGATGCTGGAGATTCAACCCGGTGGGCTGCGTGCTGAGCCAGCGTCCTCCTCACTGTGCTGTCACTACTGGGGAAAGGTGATGTTCTTGGTGGCGGTGTCTCCTCATTTAAGCTCTCGCAGTGTCTTCGCTTCCTGAACTGCACTGAAAAGGTCTTGCTGTGTTCTCCCCAGTCCACTAGTCACCTTGGCGCTTTGGAATGGACTGGTGCAGAAATTTGTTGTCTGCTCTGTCTTCGGCTGCTTTGCTCTTTAGAGTTTCCCACTGTTTGTAGCCTCACTGATGCCTCTCTGTTTCTTTGTTGAAAGAGGTGACACCCAACAACTCCCTGGCAGCTGCCCCCTCGCCCCAGGAGTGCCAGTTTCGACAGTGGCAGTGTCCCTTCAGGCTTTGGACACCTGCACGCCAATGGCGGGGGGGGGTGAGGCCCGGCTTCCTGTTTCCTGCAGCACCGCTGGGGCACTTGCCAGCCCAAACTGCTTGCCCGCAAATATTGACTTTTTTCCCCTTTAAAGTCCTGCCCAGTGATTTACAATGCCACAGTATTCACGTTTCAGGAATACCCGTGTCGGTATTGGCATGCCATAGGTCAGGGAAGCTGGCACCACCAGTGTCTGCGTCCCTCCACCACTGTTTCTTTTCTTTTTCTTTTTTGCTCTTTTGGGTTACACCTGGCCATGCTCTGGGGTTACTCCTGGTCCTGCACTCCAGAGCCAGGAGTGGAAGGGAATTACTCCTTGTGCTGCTGTTTCTGGAGGTCCCCGGGGACTGTCAGGGTGAGTTTTCCTTGGCCATTGTCTATTCCCTGTATTTCTTTAGGCATCCATGCGAGAGGGTCTTTGGTCTAGGCCCTCCGTCGGACCCTTTTGCTCAGCATGGTCATCTCCTGTTTGGTGCAGGCCTCTGTCTTTGCTTCTAGCTGAATACTATTCCTTTATGAGAGCTTGCTATGCCACAGTCCTTGTGTTGGAGGGGGCAGGCGGGTGGGTACTCTGTGAGCACTGCAGTTTGTGTGTGGTGTGTGTGTGGGGGGGTATGCGCGGGTGTGCGCATGCTTCTGATTCCCTTCCCTTGGTTTCTGTTGTTTTTGCGCTTTTTTTTGGGTCACACCCGGCAATGCTCAGGGGTTACTCCTGGCTCTTCACTCAGGAATTACTCCCGGCATTGCTCGCGGGACCGTATGGGATGCCGGGATCGAACCCAGGTCGGCCGCATGCAAGGTAAATGCCCTATCCGCTGGACTATCGCTCCGCCCTCCCTTACCTTGTGTTGCTGGTGTTGCAGTGACTGGAGCTTGCACAGTGGCCCTCAGTAGGGGCCTCCGCATGGCCGTTGTGCTCGCCAGTGCTGGCTCACCTTTGCTCACTGGTGTGCGCTATTTAGCGGAGGCATCCGCACCCTGCCGAGCTTGTGGGGAGACGGCTGCTGAGGTGCTCCAGCTAAAAAACGTCTTTCTTAGCTGCACACCTCCTTCGTGCGGCCTGGGGCGGGCACTGCTTTGTGGTCTCTCACACACTTGGCTTTGGTGCAGCTGAAAAATCCCTTCCTGCGGTTCTCGCGGGTATTGCGGAGTCAGGCTCAAACTCACGCTGGGCCCGTGACAGGAAATGACATGGACTGGTGTTCACTTGCAAGGCTTAGAGTATCCCAGGCCTTTAGGCTATTTTCCTGGGTGGGGTGTGTGTTCCTGGAGAAAGAAGAGCTTTTTATTAGGCACTGAAAGCATTCAGTAGCCAGTAAATAGTGAATGGCACAGGGGTACAAAGTGCTGAGTAGTTCTTTTGCCGGGGAGCCAAATCTGTAGGTGCTTAGGGGTTGCTTCTGGCTCTGCGCTCAGGAAAGTCTGGGCGGCCTTGGGGAGCCATGTGAAGCCAGGGATTGAACCCAGGTCAGCCTCATGCAAGGCAAGAGCGCTACCTACTGATCCCTAGGGTTTTTGTTTTCTTTCCTGTAAATTTTCTATGAACAACTTGAGGTTTCCAGTTTCAGGGTGCAGTGAGTTGAATTCTTGGATTATCTGAGATTTGAGCTAGGAAGCCATTATTTGTTTCTGGTCCTCTAGCCAACTGGCATTTACAAGCTGTGTTATTAGCACATCTAGGATTTACATGCTTTCATTACATGTTTATTGTGTACAATCTTTGATTGGTACAGGCACTTGGAAGAAGGTATCTGTCTTAGGCCCATCGCTTTATAGTTCTGTGTGTCCATTCAGTTTTGTAAAAGAGAGTATTTTGAGATGAGATGGAAATTAGCTTTATTGGGGGAGGGGGTGGGGTTTGGGCTTCCTTTGGGCAGTGATGGGTGGGGGCACAGGGGCTGTCCCCAGTAATATTAGAGGCTGCGTGATGCTGTGGATTGAACTGGATGTCCTGTGTCCACAGCGCACACCCAGCCTGTGGAGCTCTCTTCTTGGTTGTGAAAAAGCTTTCAAAGGAGCTGTAATGGGGAAAAAAAGCTGAACTAAATACTAAGTTTGTGGAACTGGAGTGTTTTTTTGGGTAGGCATTACTTGTGCTCAGCCAACCTAGAGTTCTATCCTCACTACATCTGGCCCCGAGCCCCACCAGAAGTGACCTTCAGCGCAGAGCTAGGAATAAGCCCAGGGCACCGCCAGGAGTGGCCCAGACACAAAACAAAAACACTTAGGTTTGTGCTTCGTTGAGGTTAAAAATCTTATCCTCTGGTTACAGTGAGTTTGGGAGTAAAATTTGGTTTCTAGATTGGGAATATGTGGAAACAAGTTAATGTAATGATTTTTATGAAGCTGTGAGTTAAAAGTTTTAAGTTATAGGGTCTGGAGCGAGAGTACAGTGGGGGTGTTTACCGTGCTTGTAGTGATTTAGGTTCAATCCCAGCATCTCATATGCCCCCCTGAGCACTGAGTAGTTAATGGTTGCAGAGCCAGGAGTATCGCCAGCCCCCAGGCCCCCCCAAGAAAAAAAAAGTTTGAAGTTATCGTTGATTGCTAGTCAGTGATTTAATTTTTTGTGTGGCCCCTGCGTACCAGGAGAGTTCTGGAAGTAATGCATATAAACAACCACACAGTACAGGGGTTTTGTTTTTCTTTTAAAGTGAAGTTAGTTTTTTTTTTTTTTTATCCGGGGGAGGGGGCACGCCCACCGATCCCAGGGATTACTCCTGCCTCCAAACTCAGAATCACTCCTGGAGGGCTTGTAGGAACCATATGGGATGCAGAGGATCCAAGCCGGGTCGGGTCGTCTGTGTGGAAGCCCTGCTCCTAAAGCAAGATAGTTTCTATTTATTTTTGCTCTTTGGGTCACATCCAGTGATGCTCCGAGGTTACTCCTGGCTGTGCTCAGAACGTATGGAATGCCAGGGATTGAACCCAGGTCAGCCACATGCAAGGCGAATGCCTTCCCCGCTGTACTGTCACTCCCGCCCCAAGATAGATTTTACTGAATAAAACTTAGGAAAATGCAGGGCAGTGGGAAGATAGGAGAACATGAGCTTGAAAGGCCGAGCTAGCAGAGACTGGAGACGGGCCCGGGAGCGGCTTGTAGAGCTAGCAAAAATGGGCTCAGAAATAGCATTGAAGAGTGTAATTTAATGGCTGCAGAGAGAAAGCGCTGGAGCTCATGCTTTGCTTGTTCGAGCCTGGAGTTCAGTCCCTGGCACTGCCTGGCCTCCTGGTGGTGCCCGCGCTGTCTGGAAGACCCTCCCAGTAAAAGACTCTAACTTAAGGGAGCAGAGTTAATACGGGGTTAATGTGGGCTTTGTGTGCTCCTGACCAGTTCTGTCTCCCACACCACATCTGGTCCTGTGAGCACTGTCGGATGTGACCCCTGAGCACCATTGGGGATGGCCACAAGCCCCCGCCCTCAAATGATTGTTTAGCACCGAGTTGAGTTTGTGATTTAATTTTTATATCATGTTACAGATGGCAAAGGAAGTTCAGTATGTATATATTCAGTTTGCTTTTTAAGAAAATTTCTTTGCGGTGCTGAGATCAAATCTAGGGTCTCACGCTTACGAGGTATGCACTCTTGGTGAGCCACATACCAGGCGGTCCTTGGAGGTGACACACTGTTTATGGTGCCAGGGATCCCACTTAGTAAATGGGGTGGCTCATCCGTGGAAGGCCGGTGTCCACCCACTGTGCTCCATTCTTGGCCCCATACCTTAATTCTTCTCATAGATGTCCTTGTTCCATTCTCCTTTCTTGGTGCTGGTGCAATGAAAGACACTTTGTTTTTGCCACAACCAGTGGTGCCTCGGGCTTACTCCTGGCTGTGCTCAGGGATCACTCTGGCAGGGCTGGGGATCAGCGAAGGAGAGACGCTGGGCCAGCCCAGGTTGGCTGGGGCCAAGGCAAGCACCTGCTCCCTGTACTCTCTCTCTGGCCCAGGGACAGTGTTTTCTTTTTTGTTTGTTCTTGGCCTATGCCTGATGGTGCTCAGGCCTTACTTCTGTCTCTAACCTCAGGGATGACTCCTGGAAGGATTGGGCGCCATATGGGGTGCAGGAGATCGAACCTCGATTGACTGCATGCAAGGCAAATGTCCTTCAGCTATACTGTGGCCCCAGAGAAACATTTTTTATTTTGCTTTTTTGGTCACACCCGGCCATGCTCAGGGGTTACTCCCTGTCTCTGCACTCAGGAATTACTCCTGGCGGTGCTCGGGACCATATGGGATGCCGGGATCAAACCCGGGCCGGCACAGGCCAGCCACATGAAAGGCAAACGCCCTACCCGCTGGGCTATCGTTTCGCCCAAACATTTCTTTTTTTATTTTGCTTTTTGGGTCACACCCAGCCATGCTCAGGGGTTACTCCTGGTGGTGCTCAGGGGGACCATATGGGATGCCGGGATAGGGCCCAGGTCGACCGCATGCAAGGCAAACGCCCTACCTACTCTGCTATCGCCCCGAGAAACTTTTCATTAGAGCACTTGCTGTCCATGTGTAGGGAGGCCCTGGGTTCAGTCTCTTGCACTACAGAAAAGAATCCTTACCATAACATGTTGATGCTGGCATATACAACTGGTGACTCACTTATGAATGTGACTTGTTTAACACAAATTGTAGCACCAACATCAATATATGAAGCGCTTTGTATGAAAGTCAGATTTATAATGGATTAAAAACTGCTACTGGCATTGCAGAGAGCTCCACAGAGTGAATGCGTGCTCTGCGTGCTGGGTGCTGGGATTCAGGACCTGAATTCACCACATGGCAATTCTGGGAGTGATTCCAAAGCTCTAAGCTAGGGGAGTGAGTCCCATCTTCTGCTAGGTGTGGTTCCCAAACAAGCAAACACAGAAAGCACTCCTCAGTGGAGAGGTGTGTTCAGTGCAATAGGCAGATAGGGGAGTAGTGAAGAAGCGAAGTCTTTGAGCAGGAACCAAAATACCGGATGGACATGTTACTGACTTCCGGCCTTGCCTTTGACTCGTTGGGAAAAACCGCGTCAGTGGCTTGGGGTAGTAGACTATCCGTTTCCTGCTGGATCAGACGGGCTTATAGTTACGAACTGTCTTCATAATGTTTAAATTGTGGGTAGGGTTCCTGCGAATTGTTTTATGAGTGAGTGCTTTGAATATGGGAAGATACTGAACAAATGAAAATGGGTAAACCTAGCCCAGAGAGAGGTCTTTATGGTGGTCTTGGCATTTCATAAAGTTTCTGTTATCTCTTGATCCTTTTGTACTATATCTGTGGGCTTAATGAACAGTCCACTCAGATGCATGTTTGATCCTGAGTCTTCAATTTAACGTAGGTATATACATTTATTTATATTTGAGGGAGGGAAGGAAGGTGGTGACCCTACTAGTTTGTCTGGGAAGCCTGGAAGTATCGCTTGATTTCCAGTTGTCTTCAAACAATTCCTGTTTTTGTTTTAAAATCATTTCGTCACACCCTTCAGAGCTCGGGCTTGCTCTTGGTTCTGCTTGGGGATCTTATGGAGTGCCAGGGATCGAACCTGGGTTCGTTTAAGTCAAACACCCTACCCACTGTGCTCTCTCTCTGGCCCCCGTCTGCAAACATTCTGTAACAGCTCATTTTCCAAATACACCGAAAGACAGCCCTTCCAGGCAACAGTTGTAAAGTGTCTAGCTCAGTTCGCACACCGCAAATACTGTTTATTTATGTGTTGAAACTTTAGTTCAGAGAGCATTGAATTATCAGAGCTTCTCTCTTTTTTGTTCTGGTGCCCTTTGACCCCTGCTTCCAGAAGATTTCAGGGTGAGGATCTTCTAAGTGGTTGAACAGGGTGCCCACTCATAATAATTTTCTTTTTCTTTTCTAATTAAGAAAATTTTCTCTTACCCACTATCTTTTAACTTTCAGAGCCCATATGCTCTGCCACTGAGCTACATCTTGGGCCTCTGTTTCTTTAATTTTCTGCGGGTTCCTCCTGGCTCAGCATGCAGAATCACTCAGACCATACGGACGCCAGGAATTGAACCTGAGTTGGCTGCATGCAAGGCAAGCGTCTTACACACGCTGTACTGTCTCTGCTGGCCCACTGTTAGGTCTTGTTAATAAGATCGTTGGAAACTTTTAAAGCTTTACTCTCAGGATCATGGGCAGGGAATGAGAAGTTCGTCCATTCTTCTGGGTGGACATCTGTATCAGCCATCGGAGGTCTTGGAAGGCTAGAGGAAATAAGAGGCCTTTTGGCTAAAGCTTTGCCCCTCAGTAATTGGCAGGCAGGTTCCTGTCGGGCGCTCCGCGGGGTCCCCGACAGTGCCGGGAGGCGAGTTCCCTTCTACCTCCGAAGCCAGCGAGGAACGGATGAAAACTCAGGAATCCGGTGCAGTTTTTTTTTTTTTTTTTTTTTGGGTCACACACCCGGCGATGCTCAGGTGTTACTCCTGGCTCTGCACTCAGGAATTACTCCTGGCGGTGCTCGGGGGACCATATGGGATGCCGGGATTGAACCCCGGCCAGCACAGGCCAGCCGCGCGTGCAAGGCAAATGCCCTACCCGCTGGACTATCACTCGGCCCCGCGATGCAGTTTTAAAAGGCTTTACTTATCACAGGTTCAGGCATACAAATCAGCAAAAGGAAAAACCCGATGCTTAGGATTCCAGGCTAGAACCCCAGCCATGTGTAGGTCAAGATGGCGACCACCACGTGTAAAAGCTTTGTGAAAGGAGAAGAAAACTTCCAAGCAGGGCGACCGCTCACAGCGAGCAACAGCCCCCAAAGAAGGGGGAGAGTGAAAACCGGCTAGTTTATACCCCTGCAACTCAGACCTTCCTCCCATTGTTATGGAAAGTAGGGAGTGTTAAATGTCCTTAGGTAATCCCTCCCTGCACCTCACCTAGGCCCTTTAGTATGTTAATGTTTTGAGCCAAATGCAGCGGCCCTTAAAGGAGTCCTGCAACAGGTTCCTTGATTTCTTTGAGATTATTTCATTATCTTGTGATAGGAAGAGACATATCTTGGAAGAACGTCTTCAGACATGGTGCACATCGTGTGTTCATTGCAGTTTCTTAATGTTGGTTCTTAGACAGCCAATGTTGGGCAGACTGGCACATTTGGAAAAGAGTGGGAGGTTTAGGATTGGAGGAGGAACTGCACCTGGCCTGATTTTTCCCCTTGATTTTCACTCTCACAGAGGTTCTTGGCTCAAGACTGGCATCCGGGTGTCTAGGGAATAGGGGAAGGTTTGCGCTGTGCCTTGACAGGGAGAGCAGAGGCCATACTAAAGGAGGCCTGCTGTGACTGATGGGGAAATAGGTGAGAACGTGGAGACATGAGCTAACTTGATTACCACAGTTCTTGCATGGTGGGTGGGGATCAAAATGAAACAATAACCAGCTTTGTTGCCCTATTTTTGTCTTAAAAAATTAGAAAACAGCACTTTAAATGCTTTTTGGGGCTAAGCCAGCAGTATCAGGGCGTTGCTTCATGCAGCGCTGGGCCAACCAGGGCTCCTGTTTGCAAAGCATGTGTTTACAGCCCCTCAAGCTATCTGTCCCAGCCCGAATCATTTACATGGAGCTGTTTGCAATTCTGGAAAGAAAATTTATTTTTCTTTTTTGGGTCATACCTGACAATGCTCAGGGGTTTCTCCTGGCTCTGCACTCAGGAATTACTCCTGGCGGTGCTCGGGGACCATATGGATGCCGGGATCAAACCCAGGTCAGCCGTGTGCAAGGCAAATGCCCTACCCACTGGACTATTGCTCCAGCTCCCTGCAAATTTTTTATATATTTAATTTATATAACCCACAGTTCACTCCTTTAAATTCAGTGACTTTTTATTTATTTATTTATTTATTTTTTCTTTTTGGGTCACACCCGCATTGCTCAGGGGTTACTCCTGGCTCTGCACTCAGGAATTTCTCCTGGCCGTGCTCAGGGGACCATATGGGATGCCGGGATCAAACCCAGGTCGGCTGTGTGTAAGGCAAACGCCCTACCCGCTGGACTATTGCCCCGGCCCCTTGAAAATTTTTTTTATATTTAATTTATATAACCCACAGATCACGCCTTTAAATTCAGTGACTTTTAGGTGGGGTTTTGAGCTCCTCCTGATGGTGCTCAGGGCTTACTACTGACTGTGCTCTGGGACCACTCCCGGCAGGCTTGGGGCACCAGATGGGGTGCTGAGCAAACCCATGTTGAGTTGTGCTCAAGGCAAGCTCTGTAATATCACCATGGCCCCTACATTTAGTGACTTTTAAATTTTTAAACTTTTTTTTTTTTTTTTTTGCTTTTTGGGTCACACCCGGCAATGCTCAGGGGTTTCTCCCTGGCTCTGCACTCAGGAATTACTCCTGGCGGTGCTTGGGGGACCATATGGGTTGCCGGGATCGAACCCGGGCCGGCATGGGCTGGTCGCGTGCAAGGCAAACGCCCTACCTGCTGCTGGGCTATCGCTCCGGCCCCGAATTTTTTAAACATTTTAATATTATTATTTTGCTGTTTGGGCCACACTCGGCACTGCTCAGAGGTTCCCTCCTGGTGGTGCATGGGGTACCCATGGGATTCTGGGCGCCGGATCCAGGTTGGCCACATGCTGTGCAAACACCCTATCCACTCTGCTGTCGCTTGGCCTCCTTTTCCAACTTTTAAAATAATCAGTTGAATATCCATCACTACCATTCAGTTGTACTCCACATGGAGACAGTGTGGAGTACTGTCTTAAAATAAGTGAGTTTAGGGCTGGAGCTATATTACAGCAGGTAAGACTCTTGCCTTGCATGCCGCCATCCTGGATTTGGTCCTGGGCATTGCATATGGTCCCCCGGTCCCCTGAGCACTGCCGGGAGTGATTGTGAGCACAGAGCCAGGATGAAGCCCTCAGCACTACCCAAAAGCCAAAATTAAATACATATAAAAAATTTAAAAACGATTGTAGCAGCACGGTTTTTCCGTAGTGTTGATGCTTGTGCTTTGGGTAGCAGTGCTGCTGCACGCGCCGCAGGAGGGAAGGCACCTGCCGGGGCTGCAGCAGCCCTAACCCTGCTTTGAATTCCTGCCACCACAGAGGGCCCCCTGGACGCTGCCAGTGGTCACCCTGAGCACCGCCCGTGGCTCCCAAACCAAAAAATACAAAGACCAAAGTAAGGGGCTGGAGCGATAGCACAGAGGGAGGGCGTCTGCCTTGCAAAAGAACCCGTCGACCGGGTTCGATCCCCGGCATCCCATACGGTCCCCCGAGCACTGCCAGAATACTTTCTGAGCGAAGAGCCTGGAGTAACTCCTGAGCATTGCTGGGTGTGACCCAAAAGAAAAACCAAAGTGCCTAAATAAAGCGCTCTATTGCTTTCCCTAGCTCTGCCTGTTTCTGTCTCTCTCTCTGGTGAAGCAAGAAAGTTTTTTTTTTTTTTTTTTGGGTCACACCCGGCAATGCTCAGGGGTTTCTCCTGGCTCTGCACTCAGGAACCGCTCCTGGCGGTGCTCAGGGGACCATATGGGGTGCCGGGATTGAACCCGTGCCGGCATGAGCCGGCTGCGCGCAAGACAAACGCCCTACCCGCTGGGCTATCGCTCTGGCCCCAGTTTTTTATTAACTTTCTTACAAAGATGTGAGGGGAGAGAAGGGAGAAGAACACGTTGGGGAGAGAACACGGGCTGCTTCTGGGTGGAAGCAAAGAAAGGAGTTGAGGGGCGGGCTTAACAGCCTTTCGTTTCTCTCTGTACCTTTCTTCTCCCGTGTTTCTTGGCGTATGGGAAGAGCTATTAGATTCATGTTCCAAAAAATTGTGGGGAAGTTACTTAAATTTGTCTCCATTTCCATCACACCAGGATATACCAGTGTCTTGTTTAAAGAATTAGAAAATCAGTGGGTTCATTTGTTAACAGTCTTGTCCATTGTAAAATTGTTTTTTGTCGTTTGTTTGTTTAGTTTTTTGCTTTCTGGGTTACACCCAGCAATGCTCAGGGGTTACTCCTGGCTCTGCACTCAGGAATTACTCCTGGCGGTGATATGGGAGAACATATGGGATGCCGGGATCAAAACCGGATCAGCCGCATGCAAGGCAAATGCCCTGCCCACTGGACTACCTCTTCAGCCCCCATTGTAAAATTCTTATGCTTGGTATTCTCATTCATGGGTTCCCATGGTTGTTGGCAGAATTTGGGATAAAAAAATAAATTGGGTAGGGAAAGAATTTCTGTATTTTTAATGACTTATGACTTGGACGTTAACATCTTCTATTATGAATGTAGGCAACAAGCCAGAGTAGTTTTAATAGTCCCTGTGGGTTTTTCATAATGGAAACCAGAGCTTTCTTTTTTATCACTTCAGTTCCTGTCGACACCTCCCAGGATTGTCTCTGTGCAGTCACCACGTTGGAATTTGTTGTTAGACTTGCTCCTAGAAATGTTCTTTGGGGCCGGAGCGATAGCCCAGCGGGTAGGGCGTTTGCCTTTGCCGGCCGGCCTGTGCCGGCCGGGTTCGATCCCCGGCTTCCCATATGGTCCCCGGGCACCACCAGGAGTAGTTCCTGAGTGCAGAGCCAGGCGAAACCCCTGAGCATTGCCGGGTGTGACCCAA
>JAJIBD010016268.1:0-17374 GCA_021461705.1 Cryptotis parvus | reverse complement strand
GGCTCTTGAGATACAGGGGGGAAGAATATTTTTTGTTAGAAGTCAATAAGAAACAGGAAAGTTTTAATTTTACTAGAAGTAAGTGGTAAAGCGGAATCAGAATCATATAGACCAGAGTAGAATGAACTTTGGCCCCTGGCATTCTGACCTAAGATATCATCCAGGTAATAATGCAGAGATTTGGAACCGTTTTTACAAAGAAGAACGAGTTCATGTGAATTAACTGTCGCAATTACCTACTTTAAAAATTATTTTGACTCAAAAAAAAAAAAAAAGGATCTTTCTAATAGAATCCCAAGAGAACAGAAATTTTATTTCTGTGGAAGAGATGACCAGGAGGGGGGCATGTGGGAGCCAGCGAAGGGAGCCGGAAATGTTTGTCAGTTTGCTGTGGAAGTTCCCCGGTGTCGCTGAAATAAAAACACGGATCAAGCCAAATGCAGATTTTGTACTTTATTATATGTAAGATATATATTCATATAGAAAGCCTCTAAACACAAATGACAAAAGAAGTTAAAAAAAGGGTTACATTTCTTATCTTTAAAACTCATCAGATACCAAATTCAAAAGAGATTACGGTTACATTGTAAAAGGTTAACATTTTTGAAGAAAAACTAACATTGACATAAATGATGAATTTTAAATGCATTTACTTATTGATGATTAAAAATAACACTTCAGCACTTAAGCATTTTAAGTATTTTAAGCAGAGCAAAGAAAATTCTTGTTTAAGATATATATTTTTAAGTTCCAGTAATATTCTCTTAAATTCCTGTTAAAAATACAATCAGTATTAAAGTCAGCAAAATGTTTTTCTTGGCTGACGCCTGGATTATTTTACCACTTAATCAGGTTACAGAGTTTTTTTTTTCTTTTTTTTTTATTTGTCAGGCTAACCGACAACCATTTTAGTCTTAAGATAAATGAAGTAAATGATAACACACATTATAGCATCCCGTGGAAAATATTCAAACTACATTTAAAATGTTTTTTAAAAGGGTTGATGTCAGTTTTTCCACAAGAAATTGTTTCTGTAACACTACAGGTTGGCTATAACAAGAGAAACTAAACTACATCCAACCTTGAAGGTATAGAAAATCCCTGAAAAGGAATACACAGACTAGTAATCATATGAGATATAAAGGTTATTTTATCTTAAAAATTCTTAAAACTGAAGAAGTCCAAAGCTTTCTGTATTCCCCTTACTGTAGGCATTGCCCATGTAAAGTTAGTCAACATAGTGTGATGATGGCTTGTGATTAAGTTCAACTTGATGAACACCTAAATATAGCAGCCCGTGTTTGGATGTTGGTTATGACAATACGTATATGTAGCTCCATTAAAGAATACTTGTGTAGTAAATTTGGTACAAAGCGTGAACACTCAAGACAGATTGGCACAAAACATGCAATTCAAGAAACTCTCTACCTCAAAGCTACTTATCAAAGAATAAGCCATATTTCCGATCCAGTTTTCCTTTCCGTGTATCATAAAGGATGTTTTAAGAACGCCTCTTAAACCACCTTGGGCATTAGTGTGCCTTGAGAGCCATTCATCTGAAGGCATGATGGAAATGGGGCAGAATAGCCGGGCCTGTGGCGGCTGAGAACACATGAGGCAGAGGCGGCAGGGCCAGCTGGCCCAGGCTCATGGTGCCCATGGCTAGAGATGGATCCTGCTGCTGCTGCCCCAGACAGCTTAACCTATGGGGCAGCGCCCCCCCGGGGCCCCAGAGCAAGAGTGCTATTCCCAAAAGCATTTTGGGGGAGCAGGGCAGCTGCCAAAAAGCCCAGCAGCGGGGAGAGATCCAAAGAGGCAGGGATGGTTATGTTCACAGCATCTGCCGGGAGCTCTTTGGGCAGGTTTATTTTGCCAGCGCTCCCTTTGCCCAGATCAAAACCGGGGTTCAGCTTGTGAGGTGACTGCGGCTCTTGCAGAGGCAAATCCTCCAGCAAACCCATGCTGCAGTATGGTTTGGTCTCGGTTTTGAGGGGCAAATTTGCCAGAGGAGCATAGGAGGTAGAACCCGTGTTGTATTTGGGATTCTGCAGCGGGGGTGGCGAAGTTGGGAGCCGCCACCTGGTGCAGGGGCACCAAGGGGTCTGGCAGCGGGATGATAGGCTGCGGGTGCTGCTCTGCCAGATTATGGGGGTGGCTGTGGACCTCGGGGGCAACCCGTTAGCAAGCCCATTCTGGACAGGACCCCCAAAGGGAAAGGAGCCAAAGCGGCAGCCTTCAGCTGGAACTGGGGGAGATAGCATGCAGGGTGCTCAGCAGATCCCCGGGCTGCAGGCTCTCTTTCAGCAGCTCCTGCGAGTGCGTCTTCTTGGTGTGACGGGTCAGGTGGTCTTTGCGCCCGAATCTCTGGGCACAGAACTGACACAGGAAGTCCTTGCATCCTGTGTGGACCACCAGGTGGCGCCGGACATCTTTGCGGGTGTAGAAGCATCTCTCGCAGTGGTCGCACTGGTGCTTCTTCTCCTTGGCTCCGTGCGGCTTCTCGTCGGCGTGGGCTTTCAGGTGGTCGAGCAGCACCTCCGTGCTGCCCAGCTCCAGGGCACAGACCCCACAGGTGAGGTCGCCGCTGCTGGCCGCGTGCAGGGCCATGTGCCTCTTGTAGCCCAGCATGGTGTTGTACTTCTTCCCGCACTCCTCGCACGTGAAGGCCATTTTGTTGGGGTCGGGTTTGCAGGTGGTTCTTCAGATGGTCTTTCCGGTTGAAGGTCTTCTCACAGTGCGCGCACTGGTGAGATTTCTGGGGCGAATGCGTGGCCATGTGCCTAGGTGCAGAAGGAAAACAAATTCACAGTAGGCTTTGTTTTGTTTTGGTTTTCTTTAAGAGTGGAAGAAAGGTGTAGAAAGCAAATTAAAATGTGAGTAGATCTTTCTCTAAGTGTAAGAGGGCCTTTTTTTTTCCCCTTAAATTTTCACAACGCTTTTATTTTTCAGAGTCTACAAACACCTATAATGGTGGAATCATTAAAAAGGCACTAGTCAGAGAAAAATAATCTTTTTTTTTTAACCTGTAAAGAACATTCTTTTGAGAATCTATTTTCCAAATATATACAGAAGACTGCCAAAAAGATATTAGGGACACATATTTTAAGAAGGTGATTGGGGGAAATTATTTTTTTTAGAAAGAGGTTATATATAAATGGATAATCTCTGTCTTTTGGAAATGTCCAAATTTCTGCAAGTGACCCAAATTTGCTTTCTACACAGAATTCTATAATCTCACAGTTTTAGATTATTGTCTCTAAATAAAATTTCTACCTGATCTTGAGACAAAAAAGCTTTAGCCCACGGACCTGTTAGCTTCAGAGTAAGTGTCCAGCCTGGTGCCCAATGTCAAACCCCGCCACTGAGTGGACCTTAGCCTCGTGCATCCGTGACATAGGTTTTTAATACTTAAATCTGAGCCAACAACCTCCACTTAATATGCAACTATCAGCTCTTATCTTAATGTATAAGACCACCATCTTCCTTTTTCAGCATTTTCAACCCATTTTCTAAAGTCCTTGGGAATGTCTTTAGCAAAATTCAAAAAGACCCTCTGTAGAAAGAAGGACTAAGTTACAATCCAAACAACAGTTTTTTTTTGTATTTTTTTTTTTTTTTGCTTTTTGGGTCACACCGGCGATGCTCAGGGGTTACTCCTGGCTCTTTGCTCAGGAATTTCTCCTGGCGGTGCCCGGGGAACCATATGGGATGCCGGGGATCGAACCCGGGCCGGCAAAAGGCCTGCCGCGTGCAAGGCAAACGCCCTACCCACTGGGCTATCACTCCGCCCCAAACAACAGTTTTTAACAACAGTTAAACTAACAACAGTTTTTAAATTTTACTATAACTGGGCCTTAGGAAATCCTTGGTCATTTTCATCTATCTGGAATTTCAGAATAGTAATTTTACATTTGTATTTATACAACACAAAGTTGGCTTGGGGAAAACTATCCAAATTCCATTTCTATCATAGTCTCACTGAATTTCTAATATGTTAACTGTGGTTTTATAAGAACAGTAATATAAGGAATTCCAGAGTAGCCATCTTGAAAAACTTCGCTTTAGTAACTAAGTCTATGCTATAAACAACACTCAAATACTGTAAGCCAGCATATCTTTAAAAAGAACATTCTTAATCACAACTTGTGACTTAAAAGATACAACCCAAGTTGCTTCATGTTCCTTCTAACATGAACTTTTTGAGGCGCTTTGCTAAAGTCTGTTCTAACAAATACCCTTTGAATTTGTGACTTTGATAGACAATTATTTGCAGCAATATGTTTAAATCAAAAGCATATTAATGAGACTAAGGAAGGCAGAACGTTGGATTCAATCCCAAGTACCAAACATACACGCACAGAGCATTAATTATTCCTTTCAGCATTCTGTCCTATACTGTCTATTCCTGATCCTTTTCTAAAAGTAGGCCTGGAAAAGGTGGCCTAATAGAGCGACCCCTATTAGGAGGCAGGCAAGAAATCATTTTAATGAAATAAAGGTAATATGTGCCACTTGTCTCCTTCCTAAAAAGTAAAAAAGCAAAGTCTGAACTCTCTCCTTCAAAACATAGCACTCTGTTGCACAGAGAGTCACACTCCTGTCCCCAGGACAAAGCTTGGGAAGGGCAGGAGCCAGACAATAGTTACGTGAGAGGTCTGAAATGAATCTCCAAGTCCCAGATGTATTTCTCCATCCCTAAGAGGCACCAGAGGCAAAGTCACCACTCTCATATTCAGGACAGCATTGCCAGAAGAGATTGGGGAGACAGTCTTCAAAGCAGGCCTTTAAATCATCGTCTCTCTGGTCCGTTCAACCCTGGTAAACAGTATTCAAATGCTGTCCTAAACTCTCTTCTTGCCTCCCTTCTCCTTTGTGCTTTGTGGAGGATTCTTAGCTGGCCTTTTCCCGCCCCTGGCTAGAGCAATGCTTCTAGTTCTTCCCTACTTCTACTGTCCTCCGAGGAAAAGGGCCTTTGGAATTTTTCCATTTTAGCATTTCCCTTTGGCACCTGAGCCTTTCCCAAAGTCATTCCCTTTCTGACTGGAGCAGCGGTCCCCATCCAGGACATTCTCACTTTGCCCAGAAACTATTTCCACAACCTGTAGAAATTATTTTCAGCAATTCCTTCCTTCAGCTTCTCTTCTTACCTCACCGCCCATGATACCACCTGATTGTCTCTAGGCAGCACCCAAGTCCACCACTTTACCATGTCACCTGGCTGCTGTCACTGCCCTTAGATCCCCTCCAGGGGCTTCTATCTGCCCCCTGTCAGGTCACCCCACCCTGCCACTCTGGTCTTCAGCTGCCTGTCCTTACTGCTGCCTGTACCGCATCCACAGTCTGTTTTCTAGCTGAGCCAGTCTGCTTTGCGCTTCAACCTCTGCTTCTAAATAGAACTTCTGATGCAATGGAGGGAAATGGGGTGGATGAAATACTTCCACCCCCACTGCCACCACTGAAAAGCAAACAAACAAACAAAAAACCTTAAGCATCCTGCTACCTCAATACTCTCCTATCCCTTACTGGATCTCTGTTCCACAATACTCTCCTATCCCTTACTAGATCTCTGTTCCACAATACTCTCCTATCCCTTACTAGATCTCTGTTCCACAATACTCTCCTATCCCTTACTGGATCTCTGTTCCACAATACTCTCCTATCCCTTACTAGATCTCTGTTCCACAATACTCTCCTATCCCTTACTGGATCTCTGTTCCACAATACTCTCCCTATCCCTTACTAGATCTCTGTTCCACAATACTCTCCTATCCCTTACTAGATCTCTGTTCCACAATACTCTCCTATCCCTTACTAGATCTCTGTTCCACAATACTCTCCTATCCTTACTAGATCTCTGTTCCAAGCCAGAGGCATGAAATGTGGGTGCTGTGGCAGGGCTGAAGCTCTTGCATGAAATACACCGCTTCCCTTTTCTGTCTCACTTTCACACCCTTAACTGAGCCAGTTCTTCCCTCACTCACAACTACCATCTCCTAAATATTGCTCAAGACATCTTCAGTGCAGTTTGCCCACAGTAATCCCACTTAATTCCCGTCATTCCAATAATCCATTGGCTCCATGGCCTTTCCAAACATGTCACTCCTATACGAGTTCTGGGCTCCACACACAAGTCATACTATCCTTGGTGTGGCTTAACTGCTGCAATGATGGCTTTCCAGGATTGACAGGGATAATTACTATGTACACAACCACAGCCTGTTGCAGCACTGGAAGCTTCTGCAACAAAAATCGATGCACAAGGCACACAGTAGGCACTCAATATTTACATTTACTGCAGCCAGAAACTTGCCTGTGTACAGAACACATCTGAACTGGAAAATAGCTGAGCATTCATTAGGCTTTTATCATTTTAAAACTCAGCTAATTATACTGCACAGGAGAACAGTGGGAGTTTACGATAACACGCTCCATATTAAGGCCACTTGGAGGGGAATCCTCTCGGGTTCTTTTGACTCTCACCCAGGCACCCTTTTACATGTGAATAGTCTTGCAGTTGAGACTATAAAGTTCCTTGTGTACCCATCAGAGGCAAAACCAGCATGTTTTCTAAACCAGATATTAAAAACAGTGCACATCAGCAAGAATTGTGTCTGTGTGGTTCTCAAAGAACGAGCTCACACAGCATTCACTGTCAGACTATTGTGCAACTTAACAGCTTTGGGATACGTTGTTTTTTTCTATGTCACACAAATTCTTGGCTGGCAGAAATTATATCCTATATTTTCACTTCTCTCATGAAAATAAGTGCTTAGTAGGCTCTTGAGAAATAATTTGGGAGCGATAGTATCGAGGGAGGGTGCGTGCCTTGCACATGGCCAACCTGGGTTTGTTTCCCCTGGCCATCTGGTACCCAAGCCCTGCTGCAAGTGATCCCTGAGCGCAGACCAGGAGTAAGCCCTAAGCACCAGCAGGTGCTAAAAATTAGAAAGGAAAAAATAATAGTTTAGATGAAACATACCATTTATTTTGTTTAAAATGGCCTTTTCTTAAAAAAATAGAGGTTTTTAATCCTTAGGTATACCATGAATGACTTTGAAAATCCGACTAAATGCACATAGTTAACATCTGTGTACCCAGCTGACCCCTCTTGTGAGGATGGCGCCTAGAGCAGCTGAGAACTGCTCCAAAACGGGCAGAGATGTTCCTTCCTCTCCGTCCTTCCTCCCCCACCCTGGGCAAGCCTTCCATCTTTCATACCTACACTTCCCAGACGGCCGAGCTGCCTCTTCCCTCCCCTCCAAATGACTCCTCTACTCATTTCCCCAACAGCCTCCTCAAATCGTGTTTTCCTAATGAGACCCATTCAAGTAAAAATCAAGTCTATGAAGGCAGCTGCCTCCTACTGGCCTACATCCTCGCCTCACCCCTGATCCTGCGACACTCTGCCCTCTTGTGCGCGGATGTGCTTTCTGCCCAAGACTTCTGGCTGCCCTGGCAATTCCTCTCTGCCCACCTTCTAGTCCTCCTCAGCTTCCAGCTGAAGAGAAGACCCCTTAGGAGAAGCCTTCCCTAGCACCATCTCATCAGGCGCTAACCTCCTCCCCCCCACACAACTCCATCAAAACATGAAGGCTGCATTTTCCTTGTGTCGTAGGATTCTCCTTAGTTAAATTGCTCTGTTCTTTCGCCTGGTGTGTGATAATAATTTAGGAATATCTGCTGCAAGAATGAACTGGCATAGCCCAACAAGACTGCCCCCCAACCCATTATAATCACCGCAGATGCAGCTCTCAAGGCTAAGATGCATCCACTTTTAGCAACTCTTCTCCCCAGGAATAGTGCCTCTGAGGGCTGGCAAAGCCATCTGAAGGTATGTGTCCAAGTACATACCTTTCTAAAGCCTCTCACCTCATTAATTTATATCTGGAGACGAAGGCTTTACCACATTCTGGCTGTAAGCACTTGAAAGGTCGCTCCCTGGAGTGGGAATAACTGTGGATAGTGAACTTCTCCAGGGTGAGGAACGTCTTGCCACATAACTGGCAGGGGTAGGTGGCCATGGGTTTTGCTTCTGATACCTTCCTTTTCAGATGCGCTGAGCAAGGGCTGTGCCATTTAAGCACAAACGGAAGGATGGTTGGCTGAGCATGGGCAGAGCCACGGCAGCTGAACCCCAGGGGTGCGGCGTGCTCTACTGAAGGTAGGAGTGAGCCTACCACGCTACGGGCCTCTCAGTAATCACTAGCTTGATTTCCTGCTTTCCCACATCCCACTTTATATGCAGTCTCAAGTTGGAAGAAGAAAGGCTGAGGCAGAGATGAGATTCCAGGAGCAGAAAGGTAATCTGCATCACTAGAGCTGGGACATGTCCGGTCACCAGACTGTCTGTGGAGAGAAGAGGAACAGTTGTCTTGCATTAGCCATTGGAAACCAGTGCTCGTCCGCCCCCACCAGTGCAGAAGCAGCTCGTTCCGGTCAGTGGCGCTTAGCTGCATCCTCTAGCGTGTTTCTGGAAGCCCTTCTGCATGGAAGGAAACACTCCCATCTGAGGGGGTGAAGGTAGGGTGGGGAGGGCAGGGGTGCATGGGGAAAGAGACAGTCTGTCCACGGACCAGCTCCAACCTGCAGTGCAGGTGAGGCTTTTCATGCAGGTCAATGGCAAAAGGACAAACCACCCTCCCAACTTCCCCAAGGACATCTGATGCTTCAGAAACAAAAAATTAAATACACACACACACACACACACATATACTCACGCATGCACACGCACACACACACACAAAGCTTATTCAAACCCTGTGCTACTCCGCTTCACTCGCTGTTAACAGACGTTGTTTACCACACCTGTTTCAATTTCCAGAGGGGATGAGGCAGAGTCATTTGTGTATCTGAATTTGTTTGAAGCGGTGGAGGACAGAGGCAAACACTATGAGGAACGGGCCTCTAGGCATCAGGATTGCGCAGCATCAGGATTGCACGGGCAACTGGGGGACCCAGAGAGAAATCATTTCTAGGGAACTAAACTGAGGGCCCAGGCGGAGAAAGCTCCAGCTGCTGGAATGGGGGAGCAGTAGAATCTTCCAGCTAACTGTTCAGCTCATCCCTTCCCTTTTAATGGGGGAGACCTTTACTCAGCCCCCAACTCCACCCTGGAGGGTCAAGTCAACTCCCTGCTGGTCCGTCACAGCTAGGAGGTGTGCCCACTGATTCCTCAGCCACCCGACAGCACCTCAAACCAGTCTCTCCTGCTTGTGGTCACGTTTGAGGGTAAAAGGTCTGGGCAGCGCCCTGAGCCATCCAGGGAAACCCTGAGCTAGTCTAAAGGTTCTAGAGAACGACTGTCTGCTGGGTGGGCGCTAACCCGTCATGTGCTAATGAACTCAACAAGGGCCGAGCACTGAGTACTGACCAACCACAGCACCTTGCCTGGCAGTGACTCATTCACAGCCAGGCCTCGAGAGCAGCTCATCATGTGAGCGAGTTCAGTTTTGTTTGCCCTTCTGGTTCCTTGACTGACAAGGCTAGTGTCTAAGTGAACTTTTCTTCTCCTAGCCTTTAAAATACCAGCACGTAGCACATATCCAGAAACTAAGTTCCTTTTCCTCATGGACAAAGAAGGCGGCAAACGTTCCATGTTCCTCACCAAGGAGCTGAGATGTTTTTAGCACTTGATCATAATTCACGAGGTGCTTGTGCCAACATTCGGCCACTCACTGTCCTGCCCCACCTGCTGGGGAGTCTTCAAAGCTGACATGGATACTCTGGCCCTGAAACCCTAGCACTGATCCTAGACGCCTTCTCTGCCAGCAGCCCGGCACTCAATGTCTTTCTGGAGTGAAGCGCACAGACTTCATGCCTCAGTGGCCATAGGGACCGCTCTTCTCTTGGCTCTGCCCAAACCCCTCTCCTGAATCCCCTGTTGCCCACTTCAAGCTTAAGGCCCATCCTGGAGACATCCTGAATAAATTTCGCTGCAGGCAAAATAATTCCTTCTAGGAATTCTACCGAGTGTGGCCGAGTTTTTGCCGCCAGGTCTCCTGATGTGCCCTACTTCAAGTCTCTTCCAGCCTGGCACTGATACCAGTCCAGCTAAAAAAAAGGGGGGTGGGCTTAGAATGTACCACCATCATTAAATATAGCCATACATCTGCAGTTCCCAATTTCTTTCTAGAATTTTTTTTTTCTTTAAATCAATGAGATTTAAATGTATAGATAGTATGCAGCTTGAAAAGGACCTTTTCCTTGTTCCCTGTCTAGCTGAACTCAGAGTAGCACTAGTCACATGGGCGGAGGAGCCGGTTGGGAGGTAGGGGGTCTACTTTCTCTTACACTCATTCTGCATCTATACTTTGGTTAACGGCTCTCAATTCCATTCACCCCATTCTGTCCACCAGAGCTTTCCATGATGACGGAAATGTCACATGTGGGATGGCTTCTGAATGCTTGGAATTGAGAGAGTGAATCTTTGAGCTTAAATCTAAAGAGCCACGCGGGTGGCTGTGGCTGCTGGAGGAAATGGCCCAGGCTCTTAGATTGCCCATGAGAGGAGGCTGAAGGCAGGACTGGTTCTGCCTCCCCGCAGGCACCACTGTGCCGCTCCTCCGCTCAGGATGCCCTGAAGCCGGGAGGATCTGATGAGCCACTCACTGACTCTATGAAGATGGTGGCGAGATTCCCAAATTCAAATGCCAGCTTACCGATTCAGAGGCAAGCACAAATCTTCCTATTTCTATTTATGAACTGAGTTTGTTTTATCACTTGGGATACTTATGCAATGCTGATAAATGGACAACTTGCTGAAATGAGAGATGGGGAAGCTTATTGTCATATAACACACACACACACACACACTCCACACCACACCCCTAGACAAAGAGCCTTTATGAAACACTGAGGCTACAAGGAGAAGCCATCATCAGCACATTAGTGCAGGGTTCTAGCCACTCAGCAGTAGATGGAAGGGGGAAAGCAAAGGTTCTCTCCCGTGGGTCATCCACTATCCATTAGTCATACTGAATGGAACCAGTAGTCTGGATATTGCACATACTCTGAGATAGAGCATACAAGGTTGCAAGTAAAAAGCCGGTATTCTTTGTTTAAAAATATTAACCTTGATGGCGTGCTTACTAGCTTGCACAAAATGCAATGGATAAGTAAAGGCTTCTTCAATTATTAAAAAAAATAAACTGATGGCCCTTTAGTGCTTAGTAAAGTTTCCTCACATCCACTTTCCAACCACTTCCCTAGATATAGGCGTGTAGCGGCCATGGTAAAGATTAATCTACATTTCTCTGGACCCCCTAAAGATGGTAGATATAAATATATGAGACTTAGAAATAGCTATATTTTTCCAAAATGTGAAAGACACTCCATCTCTCTGTATACTTTCAAATTTTCAAAGACCAAAAAAAGTTGTCTTGAACATTTTTCTACTTCATGAGTAGCCTCTGACGCTGTGTGTCTTGTCCAATCCAAAGTGCAAAGTTGGTTCTCAAATGCTGAACTGACTGTGAACATTCTTTAACTTCTTCAGACATCTTTTTTTTTCATAAACTCAGCTTCACAGAGGATACTGCATTCATCCCTACTAGTATCCTTAATACAGACCTTCAAATATAATTGTCAGCACTTTTCCACGATATAGTTATGAAAGTAATCTTCCCCAACGACTATAAATTCATTGTGGCTGAGGATCAAAGCTTAGCTATTTTTAAAAAATCAACCATGTGGATGATACGACATCTACCCTCTCCATGTATGTGACCAGTACTGGCTGACTACTGCTGATTCCAATCTTTGGTCGAAACCTGATGCGCTTTCTGGCCACATCCCTAAAACAGGCTGTGATTAACTTTCTATTACCTGGCAAACCACCAACAATCCTTACAGAGGGCCCACAAAAGGTCCTGATGGTGATCAGCTTGTTCTGGGACCTGACACACATTGCATTTACGTCTTACATACGGTAAGATTTCAACACCTGTTACCAATGGAAAGATAGTAAGTCTTCCCCCCAAACATCTCAGGACATAATTTCCAATCCCCTTGATTCTAAAAAATACTGAGTGAGTGATACAGCTCTGCCAGTGTGCCAAAGAAGGCTCGTGCCATCTGCTTCATTCTGATCATGCTGATTATTTTGGGGATGAGAGGATCAGATTGGAATAAGAACATATATATATGGCAACAGCCAGGAAGGACCCTGTTCCCTGAGGGCTGGTGTGGACGGTAAAGAGAGAAGTCAGAGCACAAGTGTAGTTCCAGATCATCCCAGTCTGTGTAACACAATCAGCTAATGAGGGACAAATGTCTTGCAGCATTCTCAAAAATAAACTATGGCTTTTCCCTTCTGTTTCATTTGTCCCCAGTCATATAATGTAAGGCCTGTTCAATACGGAAACTGAACTTCCAGTTTTAGTCTTCTAACAGGAATGTTCAGTGTTTCTTATTCTGACACATTCACTGCCCCTTCCCATGAATAAGAAGGTTCTGCTGCAAATGTTTCTCTTCCATTCTCCCATATATATATATATATATATATGTGTGTGTGTGTGTGTGTGTGTGTATATACATATATATGTATATATACATTAGAAATCCACATATATATGTATGTATGTATATATATAAGAAGTACATATATATGTGTGTATGTATAAATCTCAGTGTTTTATATATATACACACATATATATATATATATATAAAAACTGAGTTAAGGATAATTTTAAAAGGTGTCTAGTGAGGTTCTATTATTTATACTTTCATAAAATAGAGAAAAGCATTTCATAGCCAAGGTAAATGGTACTTTTATGGTTTATCTAGGTCTAAGACTTCTCTGAGTTCTTTCCCTGATATCAGTTCTTCAAAGGACTTTGGCAGCAAGTATTTTTTTTTTTTTTAACAAATTAACCACTTTATTTATTTATTTATTTGTTTTGCTTTTTTTGGGTCACACCCGGCGATGCTCAGGGGTTACTCCTGGCTCTGCACTCAGGAATTACTCCTGGCGGTGCTCGAGGGGACCATATGGGGTGCTGGGAATCGAACCCGGGCCGGCACAAGCCGGCCGGCGTGCAAGCAACGCCCTACCCGCTGGGCTATTGCTCCAGCCCCAGCAAGTATTTTATTATTGATTAAAAAATTACTCAGGAGGGGCTGAAGCAATAGTCCAGCGGTAGGGTAAACACCCTACCTTGCCTTGCATGCGGCCTACCGGGTTTGATCCCGGCATTCCATATGGTCTCCAGAGCACCACTAGGAGTAGGTCCTGAGTGCAGAGCCAGGAGTAACCCTGAGCATTGCCGGTGTCCAAAAAGCAAAAAAAAAAAATTACTCAGGGGGCCAGAGCAATAGTCCAGCGGGTAGGTTAATTGCCTTGCATATGGCAGACTCAGGTTCGATCCCCAGCATCCCATATGGTCCCTTGAGCACCGCCAAGAGTAATTAATTCCTGAGTGCAGAGCCAAGAGTCACCCCTGAGCATTACTGGGTGTGACTCAAAAAAGAAAAAAAAATTACTCAGAACCAAAAGAGAAAAAAGTTTCTAGAATCTTCAGGCACCCAGATTGGTTTTAACTTTGAGCCAGGAGTTCATGAGCAGGGCACACACTGGGTATTAAAGCCCTTGTGAATTCTATGAAATTTTTGTGCAAGGACTAGTAGGCATGTGTACTGAATTCCTATGGGGAGAAGAGGGATAGCAGTTTCCTTCTGATATTCTAAGGGTCCTAAATTCAATCAAGGTAAAGAACGCTGACTTAGATGAAAATCCCCTTTGGTGCTCTCATTCAGTATACTCTTCACAGAGTCACAGATATTGCCGAATCCAGGACGACCTATTTTATGCCTCCATCACTGCATTTTTATCAAATTAAAGTTTGATGTAAAAGGCTTTATAGGGGCTACATCAACAGTCCAGCAGGTAGGGCTCTTGCCTTGCATGCCACCAACCCAGGTTCAATCCCAGCACCCCATATGGGCTCTCCCCTCTTGACCCCAAGCTCAGGAGTAAGCCCTGATCACTGCTGTGTGTGGTCAAAATAACAAAAACAAAAATTGTTATAATAACATAGTTGTGAATTTCAAGTAGTAAGACCAAATTTCATTTTTTCAGGATTGGCACCAATGATCATTGAAAAGCTCCTGTCCTGAAGGACATGGACATCAGAGAGGAACATTATAAGTCACAACACCTGGGCCAACTCATCACTTAGAAAATGGCTCTAGCCTGAGATGAACGAGAAAGCTACAACAAGGTGGGACGGCAGGACCATGCCATCTGCTGGACTAAGAACACAGACCAATTCACTTGCCATTTTCTTTGCGTGCCATGTTCTTTCCTGTGTCAATCCTCCCACATGACACTCCTGCAAGTCCAATAACTCCTACTTGTCCCTGCCACTCCCAGGCAGAGGGAAGGGTTCCCCCCACAGGGATAGAATGTGTGATGGGGTCCACAGTGGGGCCAATGATGGTCAACCTGTGGTCTGGGCAAAGATGTCCCAGGTTGGGGCAGGGGCGGGGACAACGGAACTAAAACCACGGCTGATTTGGAAGAAGGGAATGGTTTGGTGAGAACCTATTTCCATATGTTCTTTGGGGTTTGCTCTAGAACTGTTCATTCAATAGCTCAGTAGATATCATCATCTTCATAAGTTTGAAAAGATATCATTCCCTGTCAGGGACAAAGTACACTGTCCCAACTTCTCTCCCCCTGCTCAGAGGAAGCCTCTAGCCCTCCCCCCCCACCGCCTGAGGAACAATCAGGTTTGCTGCCTAGAACGTCTAGAAAACTGTCACCTCGAGAGACTTAGTTTTGCTAACCCAAATCACTAAGCTCCTAATTTCTTAAAAAACGAGCCTGAAAATAAGCAAGAAAGCCAAAGCAAATTCTCTGCTATTTAGAATCACTGAGAAAGCAATCCAGTTGATTACACCTCAGATTTACACATCAAATTTATTCAGTTGACTTAGAAAACTTGAAAAGGACAGAGAACTAACTATTCACAAGGGTCTGAGCAGTATCTCCATAAGGTGACAAACTGAATAAATGGACCTTGAGTTTCTCCTGAAAACTTAATCCCAAAATGGGATTAGTGAGCTTTTTCAAAAACAGCCTAAGATAACAGGAAAAGAAAAACTGGTCGCAATTTTGAAAGCTCAAAACCAGGTAAAGAAGCAATAACTGACTTAGCGATTCTTAGAAAGTTCAATTCTAAGCCAGGAGTTGATTTATTCCATTAAAACCCTCAAACCTCCCAGAAACTTGGGAGAATAGGATCAGGTATATAAGCAAGAGTGTCCAAAAGTCATCCATTAGTCAATCTTTTGGACTCCCACTCTGGTTAAAGAGGCTTGACAAGGAGCACTGTGCTTAAATGGAGTGGATTAAGTGAAAATTAGCCTACCACCCCTATCAGAACATGGGCTACCAGGAGACTGAGGCGTCTTCCCAGGAATGGCTGGCCAGCTCAGGAGAAAAAACAAGAACAGGGTAAAAATCAACCCCCAAGGGTTGACCTGCACCACTGTTCAATTTTCTGTGAGAAAAAGATTCTGAAAAAAAAATCAAGATCCTCACCAGTTTTACCAGATGATCCCATCAAGATGATTATATTTTTTTAGTTACAGGAATGACAGAGGGTGATCTAGGAACAGGACTGGAGAGGAAGGTCAATAGATGAGAATGAGTAGCTGAGAAATAGCCCCCTCACTCTCCCTGCCTGGAAATGTAAGTCGTAAAGCAGGGACTGCCAGAGCAACCATGGCGGAGAGACAGACTGTCCGCTGGCTTCCATATGGGCGGCGGGAAAGAGGAGTCCCTCTGTGCTTCAGTCAGAAAACCAATTCTGAACAGAATTCTAATGTTTAGGACCAAACTTTGGAAATTCAGGCAAGAGTAAAAGATAAAAAGGAACTTACAGGAAAGAGAAACAAATAGGCAGAAAAAATGTGCTTGTGCACAGTTTTATCCAAGTTAGATTTCTTGCTCCATCTTTAAAAAAAAAATAAGCACACGGTTTTCTGCATCGAAGAAGCACAGAAGTCAGGCTACCAGGACGGGGCAGCAGAAACCCAGCAGAAGCCTCGCCCCTGCCGGGTGGCACCTCTGACAATAACTGGGCATGCATAAGTAACAGACTGGCTACAGGTGGGCACGGGTAAGGAGACCCTCCGACCTCTGCCCTATCTCTTAGGAGATAATGGTTGCCTGGAGAAGAGAGAGGCAGGTGAGAGTGGCACACTACTAATGGGCTAGAGGGAGGGGTTGGATAGAGGAAAGAAGGAAAAGGAAGGATGAGACCCAGAAGGAAAAGGCAGAGAAACAAAGGAAGTGGGAGTTGAGTTCCAGATACGCTGTGTTCAGCTGACTGGGAGGGACCCACAGCCAGCCCGGACATGCCGGCCGCGAAACTGGAGCCAACGGGACCCTGGGCTGGGGAGGGGGTGGGGAGCAGACTCGCTCTGAACCTGGCTATGGGAGGGACCAAATAAATCACTCCTCCGCCCTCCTTGGGGCAGCCATCGGGTCCTGTCAGTCAGCAAGTCTGACACCCCAGCCCCTCAGGAGCCTGAAATCCTCCGGAGGAGGCCTAAGTAAAGTGGGCTGGCAGGGGGCTGAAGAGAATTTGTTTCCTTCATGGCAGGCTGCTTCTAGACTGCTGTTCCTGAGGACATGTGCTCGGCCCCATGGATGGGATGGGAGCTGGCTTGTGGGGACCTGCCGTTCTCCCTATGCCTCCGGGACAGAGGCGGCCTCCTGCCTCTCAAGTGCCCCCTTCTCAGCTAGTGGAGTAACAAGTCTATGGTGACAAGAATCAGCGAAAATGAGGGACTGGGGAATGGCTCAACGCACAGAAAGCCTGGCTTTGATCTCTGGCACCACTAGGAGTGAGCCCTGAGCTCTGAACCTGGGGCAGTAGCTGGACCGTGGCTGGGTGTGGTCCCAAAACAAGTTTAAAATTTTAGTACGATGTTCCAAAGGGGGTTGGAGATGGGGGAGGGAAGGAGAAATAGTACAGTGAGTAGGGTGCTTGTCTTGCATATAACTAACACAGGTTCCTGGCACCCTTTAGGGTCTCCTGAGCTGTAACAGGAGTGATCTCTGTGCACAGAGCAAGGGAGCAAGCCCAGACCATAACGGGTATGACCCCACCCCAAAGCAAAGCTTCAAAGGGATTTCTAAATGGTGACAGTGCCAAGGGAAGCCCTTCTCCTACTCTCAAGAGTCACTCTCTGCTCTCAGTAACTCAGTGGAAGGGAAGAGAGCACCAATGTCAAGGCCAGCAACGCCCGCTCCCCCCATGAGGCCACGTAAGGGCAGTGGGAAGAGAAGACAGAGGGAGGTAGTGAAGCCAACACAACTGCTATCTCCACCCGCACAGCAGGAAGCCCCAGGAAGCTAGGAAGAG
>JAJIBD010016267.1:0-16874 GCA_021461705.1 Cryptotis parvus | reverse complement strand
TTTGGGTCACACCTGGCAATGCTTAGGGGTTTCTCCTGGCTCTGCACTCCTCAGAAACTACTACTGGCGGTGCTCGGGGACCATATGGGATGCCTGGGGTCGAACCCAGGCCGGCACGGCCAAGGCGCGCAAGGCAAACAAATGCCCTACCCGCTGGGCTATCACTCCAGCCCCATAGTCCCTTTTCTTGAAGGATCAGTGTTTCTTCTCAAAAGGGTCTGAGTGACTAATGAGCTGGAACCACTCCCTAGAGAGAGAAGCAGGGCCAGGATGCCTGATTGAGTGGGACCAAACAGTAGGCCTCAAAGATTTGTCAGGGATTTGTCTCTTCCATCTTGTTTTGAAACTGTTATAAGGACAGCATAAAGGTATTAAAGAGAAATGAGCAAACAGGAGAAAGAGTTTCCATTTTTTACTTTTTTTGCTTTTTGGGTCACATCCAGTGACACTCAGGAGTTGCTCCAGGCTTTTTGCTCAGGAATTTCTCCCTGGCAGTGCTCGGGGGACCATATGAGCTGCTGGGGATTGAACCCAGGTCGGCCAGGGTGCAAGGCAAACGCCCTACCCGCTGTGCTATGGCTCCAGTCCCCCATTTTTTACTTTTGCAGACAGATCCCTGAGTAATCCTACAGACTGAGGTGGCAACTACCCACTCAAATCAATATATCTTGGGGAGATCTCAAAAGGCAGAGCCCATACCTTGCATGGAGGAGGTTGTGCTTTCCATCCCATGGAGCACCACCTGTGTGGTACCCCTGGGAGTTACCTTAGCCCCCAACAGTACTTTTTAAAAAACTCAAGGACTTGAGTTTTTAGCTCAAGAATCGGAGTATACAATTGGGGTAATTTGGAGGGGCAGGGGTTTTGGTCTGGCCTGTCCCAGTAGAAGCCCAGCAACCGAAAACCTCCACACTCCACAATCAATGCTGTGTTTAAGGCGGACTCCACTGCTTAGGCGAGCTCCACCCAAAAATTAAGCTGTTAAAAATTTCCAGGTATGCAGTTTTTGTGACTGAATTCTCTAGGCTTTCACAGAGTCAGAATTGGGCTCCCCCCCCTCAACTTGTACACCAGGGGGCTAGCAGTCACCCCCATGTCCCAAAGCCAACAAACAATTACACATTTAACTCCATCTTTATCACCCTGTTAAAGATTTTGGGATTCCTGGAGCAGTTGGCTGTTACAATACTGATGCACCATCATTATGATATATATGTTGTAATAAGCAACATAAAGTAATTAGTGTCTGCTAAAGGAGTAGGCTGGTGGTGGTGGGGAAACTGAGGACCTTGGTGGCAGTATTGGCACATTGGTGATGGTACTGCTGCTGAAATATTGAATATCTGAAACAATTGTATTTGAACAACTTTGTAATTCATGATGTTTAAATAAAGATATTTTTAAAAAAGAATCTGAGTACATGATTTGCAGGCAGGAGTCCTGCTGGAAAGGACCCCTGAACACTAAGAGTTTCCCTGAGCTCTTTTGAGCATGCCCCCCAAATGAAAACTAAGGTTGAGGGCTAGGGAAATAGCTCAAAGGACAGAGTACATGCTTTGTATGGGGGGGAATCCTGTATTAAACCCATAACACCACCAATTGTAGTTCAGCAAATGAAAAATTGATGTTTGTGGAATGCCTACTACAATCAAGACATTTTGGGATTTCATTTATATATTTATTTGTTTGTTTGTTTTGGGCCATACCAATGCGTTGCTCGGGTTACTACTGGCCCTGTACTAAGGAATTACCTCTGGCAGGGGACCATATGAGATGCCAGGGTTCAAACCTGGGTTGATTCCAGTCCCAGGACACTACAAGATTTTATGTCCTTTTTTTTTCTTTTTTGGTTCACACCCGGCAATGCTCAGGGGTTTCTCCTGGCTCTACACTCAGGAATTACTCCTGGCGGTGCTCGGGGGACCACATGGGATGCCGGGATCGAACCCGGGTCGGCATGGGCCGACCACGTGCAGAGGCAAATGCCCTACCCGCTGAACTATCGCTCCGGCCCCCTTGGACACTACAAGATTTTAAAATGACAAGTTGAGGGGCTGGAGAGATAGGACAGTGGGTAGAGCACTTGCCTTGAATGTGGCTAACCTAGGTTCGATCCCCAGCATCCTATATAGTCCTCCAAGTATCACCAGTAGTAATTCCTGAATGCAGAGCCAGGACTAACTCCTAAGTATTGCTGGGCATGGCCTCAAAACAAAAAACAAAATAAAATAAAATCATGAGTTCAGAGGCAAATTATAATAAGAAAATTAAATTTTGAGAACTATTTTCATTTGGTTATGTTGTATGAGAAGTTTTATGAGAGGCATGAGAAGTTTTATTATTTATTTCTTTGTATTTTTTGATTTTGGGCCACACCCACTTATTGTTAGGGGTTGTTCCTGGCTCTGCACTTAGGAATTACTCCTGGCGGTGCTCAGGGGATCATATGGGATGCCAGAGATCAAACCCAGGTCAGCCATATACAAGGCAAGTGGCCTCCCTGTTGCATTATTGCTCCAGCCCCAAAGTTTTATTATCTCAGAAAAGAAATAGGTTAGTCAGAATCCTGTTCCTGAGATCTGTTTGGTTTAAAATGAGCTTTTTGATTGGAGCACAGTACACATGTTTTTCTCCTATTTGTGGGCCTTTCAATGGCGCTTCTGAGGGTGAGAGGGCGATTTTCCACATTTCCCAGTCCAGGCTATCATCTCTTCTGCCCACTGCTGTGAGCTGACAGACTTCTCTCATGTCCGTTCTCCAAACCTTTCCAACCTATCTGATAGAACATGTAGAGGGTTCCAATAAGATGGGAAGTTATTTTGGAAAATCAAGTTTTCATTTTCTCGATATTTCTAGACAAGTTGGAAATCTATCAACTTCAGCCTAGAAATAGCCTCCAGAAAACCTTAATGGGGCCAAATAATCATACTAAAAAATGTTTAGAGTAGTACCTGTCAGCAATAACAAAAAACTGCAAAACCCCAAATATCCGTTGAGAGGAGGGAACAACAGTATATTCAGTGGAATTGGTTTTGACTTTGTTTTTCAAGCCATATCTGGCAGTGCTCAGGGCTTACTCCTGGGTCTGCTCTCAAGGGGATCAGGGGGACCATATGGGGTACCAGGGATTGAACCCAGGGCATCAACCATGTTCAAGGCAAGTGCCCTATCTGCTGTACTATGTCTTCATCTCCCGGCCCCCAGTTGTCTATAATATCCCGCTAGGGTATTTATCCAGACAGCTAACATAGTGTAAACAAATGTCCTAATCAACATGCTGGTTCATGAGCAAAGAAAATAAAAGAAGAGAGATTCTATGATCTTTTTTGTTTTGTTTGGAGGGGACATATTTGGTGATGCTCAGAGGTTACTCCTGAGCCGGACTCATGAATTGCTCCTGGAGGTGCTCAGAGAACCTTATGGGATACGAGGGTTTGAATCCAGGTTAGCCATGTGCAAAAGCAAGTGTCCAACCTGCTGTATTATCACTTCAGCCCTGACTATGAATTTTTAAAAAAATAAATTTCAGGGGCCAGAGTGATAGTCCAGCAGGTAGGTGTTTTGCCTTACATGCGACCTACCCGGTTCAATCCCTGGCATCCCATATGGTCACCCGAGCCCGCCAGGAGTAATTCCTGAGTGCAGAGCCAGGAGGTAACCCTGAGCATTGCTGGGTGTGACCCAAAAAGAAAAAAAAAAGATTAAATTAAATAAAATAAAAAAAATAAAGTTCAGAAGCATGCAAAACCAGAATTTGTTCAGGGCTATGTATTTTTTTGGGGGCAGGGGGTACAAAGTGATCACAAAATCAAGGACATAATAAATATGAAGTAAGGAGGGAATTTGGATAGAAAGGTACACAAACAGACTTAATGATGTGGGTTGTAACCTTTACCTTAAGCTGTTTTGTACATCATTGGTATTTCTTTTTTAATCTTTACTGATATGAGTTACTTTTGTGTACATTTACCATTTAATTAGATTTTTAAAAACTAGATAGAAGGGGAAGTCTCCAACCAAAGGTGTGATTACAAAGCCTTATCCACATAATCCCGAACTGGAAATTCATCAGTCTGTCTTTGTTTAATAGTCAAACAAACAAAAGAAAAGGCCAAGTATATATACAGAACAAATATAGATCAATAAAACTGATCGAAGAGCCCTGTGCTTGGTTTTTTAATTTGCCTTTCAGTATTTATTCTTTTTTTTGTTCCATTTATTAGCCAACAAATGTTTCTTGAGTATTTTACAAGTGGGTCATGATTCTGTTGTCAGCACTGAGCAGTAGAGCACAGACGGGTGTGATTCCTACTGTGTGGAGCAGATCAGTAATTAAGCAATAAAACCACTGAGAGGGCCCCACGTAGAAGTGCAGGAGTCAGGTCCAGTGAGTGGGTACAGGATGGCCACAGGCAACTGAGCCTGGGAAAATGCTTTTAGTGAGTGCGGGAGGGGCGGTGGGGGGGGGAGAATGGCAGCAGTGATGTGACTCAAGGTAGAGGACCTGCCTTGTATGAGGCCCTGGGTTCAATCCGTGTGTGTGTGTGTGTGTGTGTGTGTGTGTGTGTGTGTGTGTGTGTGAGAGAGAGAGCGAGAGCTAGCAGAGAGAGAGTTAGCAGAAACAAAACACACAAACCATGTGCTGAGTACTTGAGAGATTCAACCCTCACCACCTGAATGGGGAAGGTGCTATCATTATTTTACAAATGAGGAAACTGAGGAAAAAGAGGTCAAGGGACTAGTGCAAGTCCGCAACTTGGGAGCCAGACTTCAAACCCCAGCTCACTGTGCTGAGAAGTGCCACACTCTGCCACCCTCCTGCTTCCCTGAGAAAATGAGGCTGGGACAGAGACCTGAGAGACGTGACAGGCAAGCAGGAGCCAGGGCCTGAACCCTGTTTGAATGTGCTATGAGGCACTCTAGTAAACAGTTAGTTACAGACTCTGTGAAAGGTGCTGAATCTTCCTTTTCCCCTCCCCAGACCTGGTCCTGGAAGGTCAGGGATGAGGTGAGTTCCGGGGAGGTTTGAGCTCCATCTGTTTCCCGGCTGAGGCACAGCCCTCAGTTCCAGGGCTTTCTAAAGGCCCCTGGCAACAACTGCCAGGGTTCCTGGGAAAGTACCCAGGCATTCAGGGTCCTACAGCCTTGGCAGCCTCTCTGTCCCCTCTTGGCCTCCTTTCCAAATGAATCTGACATCAATCCTGGACGCAAACCTCAGGCATGACCTAGCAAACAGCTGGCAAACTATTTTTAAAATCCAATTTCAAGTGGTATATGTGTAAGCCCCAGAGTGTTTCTCTGGGGATTCTATCTTTCAAGTGGAAAATTTTTAAAAGTCAAATAAGGTAATCTTTATTTTGATTCCCCATCAAGCCTGAGTGCAGGGCCCTGCAGCCTACGGTAAGTGCTAATCCACTTAAATCACAAGTTAAGTCAGCGCTTGGGAGTTAGAATGACTCCGGGACCCAGAGAGAAAGGTCAGGAGTACTGATATTTATCGTGTTAACACTGTTAGTGGGTGTTTGGCTCTATCTGGTAGAAGAAAAGAAATAAAAGACATGAATTATGGCTGCTAGGAGTGGAGGCTAGCACTCCACTAGGAGGCTCATGAGATCTGCCCTTGCTGTCCAGCTTCCTAATCTCTAGCCCTCTCCAAAATAATAATAATAAAATAATATAATAATAATAAAATAATTATAATTGTTATTGTTATTATTATTGTTGTCGCTATTAAAGGACTGAAGAAATACGAAGAGAGCAGAGTTCTGGGGCCGGAGCTGAGCAGAGAGCACAAGAAGGGCGGGCTGAGGAAGCCAGCGCCCCCCACAAGGCCTGCTTGTCTAACTCGGGCCACAGCCGCCAGGCGTGGCCCCAGGCGCCAATGGTAAGATAAAGCATTTTGTCCCAGGGCCAGAAGCACCGCGGATCCTGCAAGCTTGACAGCATTTGCTTTCTCCTAACTGGTTTCTCTTTTCATTTAGCGACCAGGACTTATTTGTCTAGATTTTCTCTTTTTGAGGCCTAAATTGGTTAGATAATATGTAGAAAAGCAATTTTTCTGCCTCTTTCATTGCCTCACACACTCTCAAAATTTTATTTCTCCTTCCTCTTGCTTTCTGTCTCAAACAAGCCATTTTAGGATGTCCCCAAATGACTCTTGGCCACTGAAGGGATAGGCCTTCCATGACCCCAGCTCCATGGAGGTGAAAGTTCTCATTTATTTATTTATTTATTCATCTATTCATTCAATCATTCATTCATTCATTTAAAAATCTTTGTGGGATTTTTTCTTTCTTTCTGGATCATACCTGGCAATGCTCAGGAGTTACTCATGGCTTTACACTCAGGAATTATTCCTGGTGGTGCTCGGGGACCATAAGGGATGCTGGGAATCGAACCCAGGTCAGCCGGGTGCAAGGTAAATGCCCTACCTGCTGTGCTATCGCCTCCAGCCCCAAGTGAAAGTTTTTAGTTACTGGAAGGAGAGAGTAATGTAGAAGACATCCTAGGGCAGAGAGGAGAGGTCCTGGCTAGGACAGGTGGATCGAAAGCGGAAGGAAGCTCCTGACAGACATTTCCGATTTGGCCAGCTGTCATAGGACTGCCTTTTCTTCCTGTTGCGTGGAAGTAGAATTTTGCACGAAGGAGACGGTGGTCCGATCTTGTTTGGAATTTGGGGACGACAGCAACATCGGTCAGACAAAACCGTCGATTGAAGATAATGTGGTCAGTTTCATTGTGGAACTGTCCACCAGGGAGATTCCCATGTCCAACGTTTTGCTTCAGCCTTCTGGAACTGAGTTCCCATGAATGGTCTTGGTGGACATGATGAACTCAGATAGTCTCTCACCTTGTTCGTTCCATTCTAGGCCATGGGTCCTGATGTGGAGTTCTTCAGCCGATCTTCTCGGTCCTATCTTGGCATTAAAATCACCGACTATGATCTTGTAGAAGGTGTGATCTTTTTATAGAACTCCTCCAGTTCCATGTAGAATTTCTCAATTTCATCTTCCTTGTTTATCAATAAATGCTGGATTTTGAGATGACTACAAGAGTATGCTACCCGCATGGCAGAGCCTGGCAAGCTACCTATGTCGTATTTGATATGCCAGATACCAGTAACAATTATAGACCTCATTCCCATGACCTGATGGAATGGTTTGAGGCTCTTTATGTTCCTGGAGCAAGTAGGTTGGTTCCCTTGGGCTCTACTTGCATGAGACAGGTCATATGGAGATGTTACTGGTGCCCGCTCGAGCAAATCGAAGATGAATGGCAAGACAGTGACATCTTCCTTGTATGTGGATGTTGGTGCGTAGACAACAAATATAGAAATTGCGGGCAGTGGGCCACATCTCTTCAAGTGTAATCGTCCTATCCGGTTTGTTAGGGCATTCAAATGAATCAGTGTTGACGGGCCATGTTTGTGTTGACAAGGACACCAACGCCACCAATGCCTCTTTCGTCGCATGTTCCCAAGGAACAATTCTTCTCCGGTGTCAAATACAGCATGATGCGACTGACGCCTCCTCGTCTCAGTGAGACCAATGATGTTGTACTTGATATTTTGCGCTTGCACCATCAGATCCTCGATATATGCTTCTGATGCTAACGTATGTGCATTGAAAGTACAGACAGTCATTTTAGTTCTTCGTTTTGGCAGCCTAGGTTGGCCATGAAATTTTATTTCTTTTATTTATTTATTTTTTTTGCTTTTTTTTGGGGTCACACCCGCGATGCTCAGGGGTCACTCCTGGCTCTGCACTCAGGAATTACTCCTGGCAGTGCTCGGGGACCATATGGGATGCTGGGGATTGAACCCAGGCCGGCACAGGCCGGCTGCGTGCAAGGCAAGCGCCCTAACCGCTGGGCTATCGCTCTGGCCCCTGGCTATGAAATTTTATCAGGCACTGCTTGTTCATCTTTCTTACTGCTGCCGTATTAAGGGCTCTTTCGGGTCAGGAAAATAAACATTTTTGTTACTGGTTTTGGCATATCGAACACGCATCAGATAGCTTGTCAGGCTCTGCCGTGTGGGCGCTATACTCTCATTACCTTGTGCGACTCTTTCAGAGGGGTGTGTAGAATACTCATGGTAATTTGCAGGTAAATCGTGCTGCAGCACAGTGGCCGCAGGCAACGGGAAAGCTGGTATCTGCTCTGCCGGGTGTATCTGCATCTGTGGTTCAAGCATTCCTGGGCTTGAAATACTCTCCTCTGCAGGGCGGGTCTCTGCAGGGTGGGTCATTGTAGGCTGGGTTTCTGACAAGCCGGGCTGGAGACTGGCTTAATCTCTTGGGTGGAGATCTTACGAGCTGTGGAGTGTGAATGGTGAAGATCGCTGCCAGCAAGGTGTGGGGGGTTTCTCTGGGTTCTTCTTAGGCTCTATCAGGATGGTGGACTCAGGTCAGAAGCCACTCTCGCTCTCTGTGGAATGCAGGGGTTCAACAGGGAAGGCTGGTATCTGCTCTGCCGGGTGTATCTGCATCTGTGGCTCAAGCATTCCTGGGCTTGAAAAAATTTTAAAGCATTTATTTAAAGAAAGCCTTTGATTCTGTGGAGACTGAAGAAGTCATCGGGGCCGTAGCCAAACAGGGTGTTCAAGCCCAATACATCAAGATCCTTCGTGAGCTATATTATGGATTCATCACCAGGATCTCACCATTCTACAAGGAAGTGATCATTGATGTCAAAAGAGGGGTTCAACAGGTTGATACCATTTCACCAAAACTCTTCAGCGCCACCCCTCGAGAACATCATGTGACAATTAGAATGGGAAGGAATGGGAGTGAAGATAGATGGTCGGCAACTACACCACCTCCGCTTTGCTGATGACATCATTCTAATAACACCAAACATTAGCCAAGCTGCACAAATGCTGTGACTTTGACCGAGAATGTGGAAAGATAGGTCTACAGCTGAATCTAAAGAAAACTGTTTATTAAAAATGAACTAGTTCCAGAGGCCCCATTCACTCTCAATGGAACAGACATCTCTGAAATGCAGCAGTTATGTGTACCTAGGTCGAGAAGTCAACAAGATGAATGACCTAAAACCTGAGCTGTGCAGGAGGAAGAGAGTGGCATGGAATGCCTTCAAAGGCATCGAAGAAATAGCTAAAAGGACAAAGAACCTCCGGCCCGGGCACATCTCTTTGACTCCACCGTTCTCCCTGCATTAACATAACCTCAGAGACCTGGGCCCTACGAAAGCAGGATGAGAATGATATTCGGGTCTCCCAGAGAGGAATCGAAAAGAGCTATGCTTGGATTATCACGCCTCACTCAAGTGAGAGAAGGAATCGGAGTTCTGACCTCCTTCGCTATTCCAGAATCAGGGACGCTGTCTTGTCTGCCAAGGCATCGAAAATCAGATGGGCTGGACATGTAATGCGATTTGGAGACAACCGCTGGACTAGAGCCATTACCGACTAGATCCCATGGGATGTCATAAGATCGCATGGCCGCCCACCTACAAGATGGTCAGACTTCCTTGTCAAGACCCTGAAGGAACGTTTTTTTTTTTTTTGCTTTTTGGGTCACACCCGGCACTGCTCAGGGGTTACTCCTGGCTCTGTGCTCAGGAATTTCTCCCTGGCATTGCTCGGGGACCATATGGGATGGCGGGGATTGAACCTGGCCTGCATAGGCCGGCCGCGCAAGGCAAATGCCCTACCTGCTGGGCTATCGCTCCCGGCCCCTGAAGGAACGGTTTGAGGCTCTTCATATTCCTGAATCAACCAGATGCCATTGGGCTACATTGGCACGTGATAGGGTCCAATGGAAATGTTACTGGCGCCCGCTCGAGCAAATCGATGAATAACGGTGTTCAAGTGATCATGTGATCAAGTGATCATGGGACTGCAGGAGTTTGTTCTTGGGAAGGATGCTGGATCCATTAGGAGAACAGAAAGGAGCCAGGTCAGAGAAGGACTTTGCAGAAAGAAAAGTCTGTTGATGTGAATTTTCACAGGTCATAATTTTACAGGCAACTTTGGTTCAAGTCTCAGCCTCACAGATGCTGAGCTAATGGATGCCAAACCCTAACCACGTGTCTGGGTGTGGTATATGTTAGGTGCTTACTGTTCCCCAGTATCATGATCACCACTGAGCACAAAGCTGATTCCCCCAAATATTTAACCACTGGTCCAAAGTTGCCTTCAAAAGCATCAATTCCATGCTTCCTATGATCCACTTTACTCTCATTTCCATAATAAATATCTGCACTGCTGTCCACCTTAATTAACCTCAGACACACCTCAACACTTGATCTCTAAATGCAATCTTTAAAACATTTTAGAGATGAAGAGATAGTACAGAGCCTAAGGCACCCCTGGTTGTGTCCTCCCTCTATCAAAAAAATTCTCTGATCTGCCTATATGCAAACTATTATTCTAGGCAGTTGAAATGCTGGAATAAAAATGATGAATAAAACAAGGGCCATGATTTGGTTCTAGAGCATTTGCCTTGTATGTGTTTGGCCCTAGGTTCAATTCCTATATGATGTGGCCCCCTAAGCTCTTCCAGAGTGCTCAAATAAAAAAGATGAATAAAACATTACATCGCCTATTTGCAGTAGCTTCAGCTGGGATTAAATTATCAACAAACTTGAAAGTATAAATATGTTGTCTAGTCACACGAGGGATCATTACATGATAAATGAAATGAGCTATGAGGGCCAGAGTGATAGTACAGTGGGTGGGATACTTGCCTTTCATGCAGCTGACCCAGATTTGATTCCTGGGATCACCACTGGATAAGGCCCCAATACCCCCAATTAATAATAATAATAATAATAATAATATAAATACAAATGACTCATAAAACCTCATTCTCAGAGACTTGGGAAGAGAGAGAGACACTAGGAAAAGATGAGAGGTCTGTAAAAGAAGGCAAACAGTTAAGATATATGCGTAGAGAGAAGACTGAGATGTTCAGAAAGAGTGCTGAAATGTTAAAGGAAGTCACCCCTAGGGTCTCTTTGGGTTTCTGCAGTAGGAAGACAAAATTGACCACCAAAATGAGAGTGGACATGAGATGTAAGAGGTGGACATGGTGATGATACAGCATGAGCTAAGGAGGAAAGCACCAGATCTCAGGTAGCTAATCCCACCCATGGACTGGATAGCCAATCAGGATGTAGAAGGGAAACCAGGGGGTGGGATTTGGCAACAAATAAAAAGCAACTCCAGGTGCAACCCCAGACCCCTCCCCAGTAAGGAGAGACAAGAGAGGAGAAGAAGAGACAAGAGAGGAGAAGAGAGAGGAGACAAGAGGAGAAGAACTGGACCTCTCTCTGGCCAGCTGCTTCCAACCGGCTCCCTCCCTGTCTCCTTGGATTATGTAGGGGGGCATGCCCAGGTACAGGGCCCAGTAGGGATAGGCCATGGAAGGCCAGGCAAGGGCTGCTACAGGAAGGGCCAGGCTCAGAGGCCCAGGTTACGGTAGGGCTTGGAAGCCCAGGATAGCCCAGGTTCAGGCAGGGCACGAATGCCCAAGTACAGGGCAAGGTACTGAGCACAGGAGTCTCACCACGTGGACAGGGTAGAGGCTGGAAACTAAGAAAAGCCGGAACAGGACAACAGGGACCGCTGGGGTACAGCTGAAAGGCCCAGCGGCTGGCACTGAGAGAGCAGCACAGGAACTGGACCGGGCCATCGCTCATGGGATGTGAGCAGACTGCGTGGGACAGGACCAGGAATTCGTTCATGGGGAACAGAGAGGCTGGACATTTGAGGAAGGGACCTGGAAACCTCTGTACATTAAACTGATTTACTCAACTTTCTGAGTTTTGTATATCATTCTTTCATACAATCCTCAAGAACCCACAAGCACAGGTGAATCCACTTTCGGGAGTTAACAGTGATAATGAAGGAAATGGAACATGACAGCCAGAACGTCCAAGCATAAGTGGAAATAAACTGGAAGGGGACTGGAGAGATAGTACAGGGGACAGACAGAACTTGTCTTATGTGCAGGCGACTCAGTTTCGATTCCTAGCACAGCATGGTGCCCCTAAGCACCACTAGAAGTAACCCCTGAGCATGTGATGTATGGTTCAAAAGCAACAAAGTTTGATGGCTGGCCTGGAGAGATCCCTCCAAGGCAGAAATCATAAAATTGGAGTATGGTCAGGCTCATTGGTTAGTTGACTTTTTTTCAGGAGCATAAACAGAAACTCCAAGACTGGGGACTTTCTGGGCAGATATGGCCAAAGTAAGGGTAAACTGGAATGGGTTAGGCAGCAGTTTAGAAGATCAGAAGGTGTTCGTCTGAGAGTAGAGCAAATAGTGGAGTATTCAGCCCTTTCCTGATCTTCCTCTTATAGATCTGGCACTACACAGCTTCACAGTGTTCTTCTTCCACCCAGCTCTTCCAGGGAGGTGCTCTCTCAAATCTCACACTGAAAAGAGTTTAAAATTATTCAGTCGCATCCTGAAGCCCAGTATATAGCTTGGAAGTGGAGACTATGCTTTGCATATGTGAAGTTCTGAGTTTGATCCCTGGCAATATATGCTCATGTACGTGCACACAGACACAGCTGTATACTCTCTCTCTCTCTCTCTCTCTCTCTCTCTTCCACCTAGATGTGACCTTCTTTTGGGGGTGGGGTCTACGCTGTTTCCTGACTCTCAGTTTGACTCCTTCCTGATCTGATACTATATCAGAAAAAAACTGTGGTCTCCCCATTTAAGGAAATTTCTCTTTTTTTTCCTTTCTCACTTTTCCTTCCTTGTATGCCTTTAAAATATTTAGTAAATGAGCTAGAGAGATAGTAAAGCAGGTTAGACACTGGCCTTACAGATGGCTAGCCCCATTTTTTCTATCTATTTTGTTCTAGTGTTCCTGAAACCTGTTCCAGTGTTGCTGACAATTCAACCAGTTCCTGATCGCTCTCTCCAGAGACTCATACTCATAGATCACCGCTATTGCTGTTCCATAAGTAGCCCCACAGACTTTGTTTCAGACACCCAACTTTACATAAAATATGGCAAATTGACTCTCACAAATTATGGACAGTGCAAACTATAGTCCGTTATAATCAGACAGCTAGAAACACTTTGTCATGAACTTTGCTTTGGGTCCAAAAACAAGTTAGGATCCTAAAGTAACATATATAATCATGGGGCAGAACTGCTACTTGCTCTCCCTGTGCCCAGACGCTCACAAGGTACCCGGGAGGGATGGCGGGTTCTAGCCCTGGCCTGCCACCCTAGCAGAGTCTTGCAACAAACCAGACGACCCCCCACCCCCACTCCATGAGGGCTCCATCTTCCACATCCAGACTTCCCCCTCGTCAGAACTCCACCCAGCAGACCAGCCTATCACAGACCAGATCATCGACACCCACCCTGCAGCAGTGTTTTTCAATCCGGCCCAGGTATGCTGATCCAGAGACTCTCAGACATGGGGCAGAGCTGCTTCTTGCTCTCCCTGTGCCCAGCCGCTCATGAGGCACCCGGGAGGCATGGCGGGTTCTAGCCCTGGACCGCCACCCTAGCAGAGCCTCACAACAAGCCAGACGACCCCCACTCCATGAGGGCCTCCATCTTCCACATCCAGACTTCCCCCTCATCAGAACTCCACCCAGCAGACCAGCCTATCACAGCCCAGCTTCAGCGGCCGCTGTTCATCAATAAATGCTGTATTTAGAGGTGACTACTAGAGTATGCCACCCGCATGGCAAGCCTGGCAAGCTGCCCGTGTCGTATTTTATATGCCAAATACCAGTAGCAATTATATTAGGTCATTCTCATGACCTAATATAATGGTTTGAGGCTCTTTATGTTCCTGGAGCAAGCAGATGCCTTGGGCTCTACATCATGAGACAGGACATATGGAGATATTACTGGTGCTCGCTCGAGCAAATAGATGATGAACGGGAAGATAGTGATAGTGATCTATCTATCTATTTTCTATCTATCTATCTATCTATCTATCTATCTATCTATCTATCTATCTATCTATCTATCTGTCTGTCTGTCTGTCTGTCTGTCTGTCTGTCTGTCTGTCTGTCTGTCTGTCTGTCTGTCTGTCTGTCTGTCTGTCTGTCTACCTATCTGTCTGTCTATATATCTACTTATTTATTTGTTTGTTTGTTTGTTTATGTCACTCCCAGCAGTACTCAGGGGTTCCTCCTGGGGTCTGCACTCAGGAATCACTCCTGACTGGGAACCGTATGGGATTCCAGGGATTGAACCTGGGTCAGCTCCATGCAAGGCAAGCGCCCTACCCATGTATTATCTCTCTAGCCCTGATCCCAATTTTGATTAATCCCCAGTACTTCAAGTGATCCCCAGGTCCTGCCAGGAATAAGCCCTGAGTGTAGCTGAATGTGGTCTCAAAACCAAAACCAAAACCCGCCACGTGGCCACAAGTGGCAGCGTGGTTCATCAATAAATGCTGGATTTTGAGATGACTACAAGAGTATGCTACCCGCATGGCAGAGCCTGGCAAGCTACCCGTGTTGAATTTGATATGCCATATACCAGTAACAATTATAGACCTCATTCCCATGACCTGATGGAATGGTTTGAGGCTCTTTATGTTCCTGGAGCAAGCAGGTGCCCTTAGGCTCTACTTACATGAGACAGGTCATATGGAGATGCTACTGGTGCCCGCCGAGCAAATCGATGATGAACGGGAAGACAGTGATACAGTGAACCAAAACAAAATAAAAATTCAGCAAAATCCTTATATCATGTTACTAAAAATCAAATATTTATAGAAAAAAAATCAAAATGTATCCTGGCTAAAAAAAAATCTGCATATCCCTGTATATCTATTTTTATTTTGGAGTGGCTCTTCCTCAGCAGTGCTCAGGGACCCCAAAGGAAACTCCTGGAGAATAGGGGCCAGAGAGCTGCTAGGGCCTGACGGTGCTGAGACCACTGAGGTCACACCCAGAGGTGCTCTGGGGACCAGGCAGTGCTGGGAACCTAACTCCTCCATTCCATCCCTTGGAGCTATTTCCCCTCCTTCTGCCTGGTACATCTGTTTCTTGTTTTTTGGATCACATCTGGCAGTGCTCAGGGCTTACTCCTGGCTCTGTGCTCAGACATCATTCTTGGTGGTGCTCAGAGGACCATATGCAGTGCTGTGGATCAAATTGGGGTAAGCTGTATACGAGGCAAATGCTTTAATCTCTGTGCTATCTCCGGCCCATATTGGTCAGTTGTTTTTTTTTCTTTGGGTTACACCCAGCAATGCTCAGGGGTAACTCCTGGCTCTGCACTCAGGAATTATTCCTGGTGATGCTTGAGGGACCATATGGGATGCCGGGTTTGAGCCCAGGTTGCCTGCATGCAAGGCAAATGCCCTACCCGCCCCATATTGGTCAGGTTTTTTTTTCTTTTTGGGTCACACCCGGAGATGCTCAGGGGTTACTCCTGGCTCTGCACTCAGGAATTACTCCTGGAGGTGCTGCGCGGGGCCATATGGGATGCTGGGAATCGAACCCAGGTCGGCTGCGTGCAAGGCAAATGCCCTACCGGCTAGACTATCGCTCGGCCCCATATTGGTCAGTTTTAAAAACAACACATTTAGACATCTTTCTATGTCAACACATAGTTTTGCCTCATATTTTAATGACTGCTACATCTCCATTACATAGACTTCTCTGGTCCCTTGCTGATGGATGTCTATATGTAGTTTTTCCTTATTATAAACAATGTTGGCATGAACATCCTTCACTTGATCATAGCCAAAGGCTGAGAAGTGAGGGCGTGAACATCCTTGCACAAGATTTTTATTTAATTCTGCCAGTGTATTTCTAGGGCAAATTAATAGCAGTAGAATTGCTGAATCGATTGGAATAAACTTTCAAAATGTTGACAGACATTGCTAAATTGCCTTCCAGGGAAGGTGAATCTGTTTACACTCCCCGAACAGTGTATAAAGATGTCTATTTCACCATAATCTTATGAACTTGACATTACCAAACTTTCCTTGTTTGCCAATCTGATAGATGACAAATGGAATCTTGTTTTGCAATGCATTTCTTTTTTAAATATGAGTGGAACTGGATACTTTTCACACATCTCTTAGCTATTTATGTTTCCTTTTTGTTTGGTTTGGAGTCACACCAGGCAGTATTTGAGGGGGCACTCTCAGTAGTGCTTGGGGGATTATGTTGTAGCTGAGAGCACACAAAGCATGTGCTTTAATGCTTTGTGTTTTCTTCATGGCAGCACAAAGGACTTTCGTTGTTGTTTCATTTTTGGACCATACCCAGCGCTGCACAGGGAACCATGTGCTCATCCTATCTCTGGGCTCAGGGACACTTCTGACAGTGCTTAGGGGACCATGTGGTGCTGGAGATCAAACTCAGTCTTCCATGCACTCAACCCACTGAACAATCTCTTCGACCCTCATAGAGTACATTTGTTTTGGTGAGGGGAGAGGCTGGTGGTGTTCAGGGCTTATTCTTGATTCTGTCCTGTGAGATCAATCCTGGGGGTGGACTTAGGTAACCATTTGGGGGCGATCATGGGGATCAAACATGGGTTGGCCATTTGCAAGGCAAGATCCCTACCCATTGTACTATTTCTCCAGCCACATATAAAGTTCACTTGAAAAAGATGTTTGCAGGATTGGGGAGATATCAAAGAGATAATACATTTTCTTTGCATTTTTCTTACCCTGGTCTGATCCCTGGCATCACTTATGGTCCCTCAAGTATCACCAGGAGTGATCCTTGAGCACAGAGCCAGGAGTAAGGCCTGAGTACAGCTGGATGTGATCCAAAATCCAAAATGTAAATAAATGAATAAACCATTTGAGATGACAGTAATTGAACTTGGGTTGGCCGGCCACGTTCTAGGCAAGCACCCTACCCACTGTACTATCACTCTAGCCCAAAGAGAAGTGTTTAAC
>JAJIBD010016266.1:0-13426 GCA_021461705.1 Cryptotis parvus | reverse complement strand
CCCCAGCATTGACAGAGGAGCAGGAGGGAGCAGTTGGGTGAGGGTGGACGGGGGGGACAGGTGTGAGAGGAAGCTGTTCCTCACGCACAGCCTGTGCACCTGAAGGCCCGCACAGCCCTGCACCAGCTCTGCCCACGGGGCAGAAGCAGTTACAAGCACAGACACCACCCAGCCAGCCGCAGGGGTGGGGTGGTGGATGAGTCCTGCCAGCGTGGTCGGCGTGGGGGCTGGAGCCACGTGGGGAAGTCCCCAGCAGTCCCATGACAGCCTCTTTTCACTGGCGTGCGGAGGCAGGGTCCTGTGTACATGGGTGCATGGGTGGATGCGTGTATGCATGTATGCACACACATGTCTCTTGTGCAAATGTGGGTGTGTGCGTGTGCACTCATGGCTAGCTGAGTCCCCACCCCCGTGCACCTACTGGGAAGCGAGTCTGAGTCTTTCTCCCCCAGGGCCTGCCAGGACCCAGCACGTGTGTTCACATGTGTGCACGTGTGTTCACATGCGTGCATGGTGGACAGGCCAGCAGGGAGCCGGGCCTGCACTCCCACCACCAGGGGTCTGTAAACGCACAGAATCCTTGGCAGGAAATGGAGCAACTGCGTCCGGAGGACCGTCGTCATCCCGCGCTTCCTGTGCAGGCCGGAACCGCTTCCTCCAGCGCCTATTCGGCCTCGCGTTTTGACTCAGCATCTTTGGGAGCCGCGGGCCCGCCATGCCGTGCTGCCAAGCGCACCTGAGCCTTGAGAGCCGTGAGGTGCTGGGGGTCTGTGGGACCGTGTGGTGACAGACACACAGCCTGGAGTGACCGCAGGAGGAGGAGGAGGAGGAGGAAGGCTCTGGGCCCTGCAGCAGGTGCCCAGGGCTAAGGCCGAGCTTTGCAGCTGCACTTTGGGGCAGAAGGAGTACCTGGTGAGGCTGGGCCTCAGGGCATCCCGAGGTGCGAGCCTGCGCCCGCCTTCACGCCTGCGTCCCCTTCCCTGGTCAGGGCCCTCAGGCCTCACACCTTGTGCACCTGCGTGGACTGTCCGGCGTGCCCAGGGCAGTTCAGTTTTTGTTGCTGTCCCAGGAAGCCCTGCGGGCCGGGCAAGGCGTGGCGGCTAAGCTGGGCCTGGTTGCCAACCGGTCGGCGTACATTCCGGGTCAGCCCCAGGGAGAGGTGTTTCCTGCTGCACGGAAGCCGGGGCCAGCAGCACCTGCCCCGCCGGCTCCCTGCCAGCTCCGGCTCCCCGGGACGGAACGCAGCCACTGCTGCTGACTCAGCACTGCCTGGTGCGAGTCAGGGCGAGGCAGGAGGGCAGCTGGCTGCACCCCCGGGTGTCCTGCTCAGCTGGGCTCAGGGCAGGTCTCCTGGGGAAGGAGTCAGCAGGGGCGGGCGGGCCTGGCCGGCCACGGCCGCTCTCCTGGACATGCCCTCTGCTGCTCTCTGGACAGAGGAGCTCCAGGCCCAGGGAGCAGCCAGGGGCTCGGGAGTTGCTGGCCGCTGGCCAGTAGGTTCAGTCCACACCCAGGGCTTGACCGCTTGCCACTCACCAGGCTCCGCCTGCCCAGCCAGCCCCACCCCGGAAGTGACGTCCTCTGTCCATCTCCCCCACACGCAGGTCCTGTTTCTTCTACTGCCTTCATGGGAATGTGTAAACTGACTTCTGGGTCTCTGAGCCCGGAAGGTGAAGTGTCCAGCCCGAGGGTGCTGTCCCCATCGCACCCAGCGACAGGGGGAACTGACACCAAGTGTTACCTCTCCTCGGGGCCAGCCGCCCTGTGAGCCCGCCTGGGCGTCCAGTGTGGTCTCTGCACTCCCACCTAGAGTGGCCTCCAGCCCGGTCTCCGTCTGCTGCCTGGGGGCCGTGGCGCCCTTCCAGGTGGGTTCCTGGTGGAGTGTCCCCCAGATTTCTCTCTCTGCAGGAGCTTGGCCACCCAGAAGGTCACAGACAAAGGGTTTCTGATCCAGTCCCAGGCAGGGCGGCCCTGGACAGGTGGACCAACCTGTGTCCTCGGTGAGGGAGGTGCAGGGATCGGGCGTCCATGGCCTCCCATGGTGCCTGTCCACCCGAACACGCTGGGCCGTCTTGGTTGTGGTCAGTCCTGATTCCTGCCTATTTTGAAGATCATAGTGTGATCTGTGGCCCCATTCACCCCATAAAACTTCAAAGTCTAAGGAAGGAAAAAGAGCAAGACCTCAGCGTCCGGCGGCGTCTCTTCCCCTCCCACGTTCCTCGAGGTGATGGCGGGGCTGAGTGTTTGGGCTGGCGTGCACGCAGGCTCACTTCCCCCCTGGACCTGCGCGGACCACCCCTGCCCAACACAGCCCTTCCTCCCTCCATGGGTGAGCTTCAGCCTCAGCGCTGCGGCCACAGTCCAGCCGCGGCTCCCTCAGCCTGGGTCTCCCGTGACCAGGCCCACTCCCTCCCCTCCCCACAGCACAGCAGTCTGGGGATCTCTCTCCCAGTGGTCAGGAGAAGGACTTGTGTGGGATTCCAGGGGCCAGGCTGGGAGCTCATGGCCCTTGTGTGGGGGTGGGGTTGCCCGTGCCTTTAAGCCTCACATCTCTGCACTAGCAGTGTGCCATGATATCAGCGCAAGGAATGCTGTCCAGTGTGTGCTCCTGGGGCAGTGCGCAACCTGGACAGCAGGACACCGTGGCTGTCCGAGACCCACCGGTGTTTGGCTGTTTGCCCAGCGCCGGAGGCTGGCAGTGGCCACCCTAGGCGAGGTGCCCATCACCGGGGCAATTTGGGTGGTGCTGGCTGTCACTTCTGAGTCTGGCTTTACAGCCGGCTGCTGTTATGTGGATAGAGCTGCTGGAAACTTCTGTCTGGTTTTTGGGTCACACCCGCGATGCTCACTCAGGAATTACTGCTGGTGGTGCTCGGGAGACCCTGGGGACGCCAGGGATCAAACTGGGTTGGCCGTGTGCAAGGTAAGCGCCCTCCCTGCTAGCTGTGCGGTGTCTCTGACCTCCTGGAAAGTCTTGCTTGCCCTTGGGGCATGTGTTTTTCTGTTCTTCACTGCTGGTAACACAGTGACCAGGTCAGAGGTGACACGTGTGCGCTTATTTATTTATTTATTTATTTATTTATTTATTTTTGGGTCACACCCGGCTACTCTTGGGGGTTACTCCTGGCTCTTCACTCAGGAATTGCTCCTGGCGTGCTCAGGGCACCCTATGGGATGCTGGGGATCGAACCCAGGTCGGCTGCGTGCAAGGCAAACGCCCTGCCGCTGGCGGTGGCACTTTGAGACCAGCACTTTTCGCTGTCTTTGAGCCTCCCTGGAAGGCTGCTGGGAGTCTGTGCTGTTGAGCCCTGGTCGCCTCTGGGTCCTTTGTGTCCTTGGCTGGCCGGCCACATGCCTGCTGGTGACTCTAGCCGTGGCTAATTGTCACTGTGTGTCCTTACTCATTAATGATTGCAAAAGGCCATCTAATACAGCCCTGCCCGGGCCAGGTGACACCTATAACCACTGTTTACTGAGCATTTATTTTTGTCCCGGAAACTGCTAAACACTGTGGGCACAGGCTGTTTTTCATGTTATCAACCTAATGGAGAACAATTATCACCTCTCTTAAGAGACAAACAGCTCTTTCCAGTTGCCCATCCGAGCCCCGCGCCCACTGCCCGGTGTTGGAATCCACCGAGTCACGGGCGTTCTGGAATGCCAGTGCTCTGCTCTCTGACTGCTTCCGGAGCCTTTGAGAAGGAGCCTTCACGGGTGGGCTCTGGGCGCAGGATGCTGCGGGCACTAAGTCTCACTAGACTCCTTGGACCCGCGTGAGGCAGTGCTGGGGCAGAGTCGGGACTGGCCCTGCAGCCCAGAGCAGGAGCTGCCCGCCGCAGAGGAGTATCTTGGCCTCTGGGACCCAGCAGGGTTGGAAGCCAGAAGTTTTCCCTCCATGCCATCCTCCTCACATCAGCTGCCACATTTCCCAGGAACACCAGCGGAGATCGAAGGACGAGGCAGGCTTGGAGGCCCATGGGCCCAGTCATACCTTCATTTCATACTCAAATGGTAAAAACACAACCTCAAACTTCAGGGAAACAATCTGATAGACTCGGGAGGAGGCACATAAAATGAGACGGACTCATTTCACTTCAACTGAAATGTACTGTTGGAGAAGCAGGAATAAAGGATCTGAAAATACCCATAGGGTTTTAAGGAGTGAATAGGAGTTTGGTAGAGTGAGCGGCAGAGAGTATGTCCACGGGGCATTAAAAGGATTGGTGATTAAATGTATGGGGTGTCAAGAGAGGGTGTGAGCTGCTTGGCTGATGTCTTCAATGGGTACCCTACAGTCTTCTAAGATACCTCTTCCCTTGACGGTGCTTAGAGAGCCCTCAAACATGACCCATGGGCCCGCGTCCTTAGAGAGGTCCATGAAGTTAAAGCTATTTTCAAGAACTGTAAAGATAGTTATTGGGGTTACAGTGCGTGCCTGCCTTTGTTTGTTTGTTTGTTTTTTGGGTCACACCCAGCGATGATCAAGGGTTACTCCTGGCTCTGCACTCAGGAATTACTCCCGGCAGTGCTCGGGACCCCATGGGATGCCATGATCGAACCCGGTCTGCTCCTTGCAAGGCAGATGCCCCACCCACTGGACTATTGCTCCAGCCCCAAGGTACATGCCTTGCATTTGGCTGACCGAGGTTTGAGCCCCAGCACCAGGAGGTGCAAATCATTTTTTTTCTTTTGGGTCACACCTGGTGTTGCTCAGGGTTACTCCTGGCTCTTCACTCAGGAATTACTCCTGGCAGTTCCCTGGGGGACCATATGGGATGCCGTGGATTGAACTGGATCATGCAAGGCAAATGCCCTACCTGCTAGACTCTAGCTCCGGCCCAGGAGGTGTGAATCTTGAAGGCTCCCAGAGCATCCCGATAATCCTGGCCTCTGGCACCTGAACAGCACCACATTCTCAGACCCTAGCTCCGAACTGCAAGCCAGGTAGTACAGAAATTATTGATATGCAAACAAGTATTTACAATAACTCTGGCCTGGGTGACTCAACCCGAGGCCCGTGACCTCCAAGTAAGGCCCTGGGCTTCCTTCCGTCTGGGGAGCACCGGCAAAGAACTCTGGGGAAGCCATTTTCCCGCACCCCCTGTCTCTGGGCAGGGACTGGGCTTTGAGCATAGCTGCTCCGTGGGCCTCACACATGCTTATGTGTTTGCTTGCCTGTGTCCGAGTATTCGCGGTTATGCACCATTTTTGCCTGAGCGCTCCCGGTCTAGTTTTCTCCGAGAGCCTTCTCTGACGGAGCAGTGCTGCTCCAGACGACGGGGACGCCTCGGGAGCTGGACTTTGAGCTTGCAAAGGAGAGATGAGACATTACGGGAAGGGAAGGGGTGATTGCTTTCACTTGGAGAGAGCTCGGAATTCTCCTCCGTCCAACTGGCACTCCGTCTTTCCTAGAGCTTCAATCAGGAACACAAAAGGGATCAGACGATGTCCCTGCGAGGTAGCAATGGATCAGACCCTCCCTAAATCCGGGATCCCAGGGGAACAGTTTAGGAGTTAACTGAGATCAAGTGGAGTAAGAGCTGCCCTCACCCCGCCCCAAAGAGCCTCTCCCCGCCTCCTCTGCGAGGTTCAGCCAATCATCACGCGCTGCGAGTTATGACTCCGCCTCCTCCCAAGGGTCCACCCTACGGAGGCCACGCCTCTCTAGATTCCGGCTACTAGGAGCGCGCACTGGTAGGTAGCCCCGCCCCTTCCCCGGGTTTCGACAAATGGTCGCGCGCGCCGGGTATCTGCTCCGCCTTCTCCACGCCCCGGCCCCGCCCGGAGGTAATAATTAGGCGGCGGGCGGGGCGTGCGTCAGCGCGGCGCTGGCCAATCCCCCGCGCGGCCCCAGCGCGTCACGGCGAACAGCCCGACAGAAAAGTTTGATAAACAGCGGACGGAGGGCCGGCGGCGGGCCGGAGCGAGCAGGGCTTCGGCGGCCTTACCTGTCCCCACTCCCCGGCGGCCACCGCGGCGGGCAGCGCGTCAGGCGGAGAGGGCCGCCGCCAGGTGAGACCCCGCCGCCTCTCCCTCCCCCTCTCCTCGGGAGGCAGCAGCCGGAAGCGCGCAGGTGGGGGCGGGGCGGCGCTCGCGGGCGGGGGGGCCTGGCGGGCGGGCGACGGGGGTCGCGGAGCCGTAGGGAGGCCGGGGGCTTAGGGGTCTGGGGGGCGGAGGACGAGGCCGAGAAGCGGGGAGGCGGGGGCTGAGGGGCCGGTGAAGGTGGGGGGGCCGGAGGTCAGGAGGTCGCGGACCGGGGCCGCTGGGGGGTGATGGTACTTAGGGGGTCGGGGGAGCTGAGGGAGGCGGAGCTGGCGGGGTCCGCCGGGCGGGGGTCCCGGGCTGACTTGGCGGTGGGGTGTCGCCGAGAGGGACCCCTGGCCCCGCTTCTCCTGGTGGGGGCAGGTGGGCGTCCCGCAGCCGAGGCTGGGTGCAGCCCCCGGGTCCCGCCGCCTCGTCCTCCCACCCCGACTCTGCGCCCCGGCACGCTGGGAGCGTGTCCCCGGGTCCCCTGGGGCCCGAGTCCGGCTCCCCCCTACGCCCTCCCGGCCGGCTTGGGCGGAGCCGAGGGTCCCGGACCCTGCCCCGTCCACTCTCGGCCTGGGCGTCGGGGGGAGGAGCTGCAGGTGGGACCGCGGCGTTGCTGGATGGAACCTTGAGCTTTGCTCTGCAGCTGTCCACAGACCTGGGGCCGGCGGCCCCCCTGGTGGGGCGCGCGGGTGGTGCTGCAGCCCCTGCCGCTCTCTGCTTCCCCCGGGGCTTAGGTGCGGTGCCAGGGGGCTGGAGACGCCGGAGGAGGCCGGAGGTGTCCAGCGGTGTCCAGCGGGAGAAGAAAGGGTTTAAGGTTTGCTTCTAGCTGCCCGCGAAAGATTCGTCCTATGGCTGTGCATAGAGTTGGGCATCGTGGAGATCAAGATGACGCCTTATCTCTTCATAATTTGAATTCCTTACTTAGAAATCTCAGTGTAAGAAGTCTGGCACTCTTGGCTCTCATTTTTCCAGTGCAGAGATAGTAAAGTAGCCTTAAAGAGGTCTGTCTCGCAGACAGGTAAGTAGGCAGTTTGGTGGGCTGCTTTGGACAGGACAGTTCCTCCCGTGTTTTATGTCAAACCAGCCCAGAGGTGCCTCTTGTTTTGGGGGTCTCCTGGTCTCCTTGCGTCACGGGTCCTCTGTGCTACAGGAGCAATCGCGTCTTGGCCCTAGCTGCTGGTCTGATGGATGTCGAATTGCTGAGCGCACCCGACCTCTGGGCTTGAAGGTTCCCTTCACCCCCAAAAACCTAAACCTCGTTCTTGTACTCCGTTGAAAGACCAGCTTGCTTTTCGTTGTCCAGGAAGAGAAGGAAGTTGCAGGGAGTCGTCAGGTCAGGTAGAGGCCGTTTCTCTGCCGTGGTGTACACGCTGTATCCTAAACAGTTGGAGCTTGAACTCTAGGGCAGTACCAGGGGGTTTCTGCCTTTAGCACTTACCCGGGTCTGCACCTGTGGCCTGCTGTGCCCCAGATGGCATCTAGAGCCCTGGCCGCGGGCATCTGGCCGCCATCCTGGCTTCATCTCCCTTGCCTGTGGCCCCGCTGGCTGCACCCTGTGGAACCATCGGCTCAGTGTTCAGGAACTTCATAGGTTGTTTTTTTGCTGCCAGACTCACAACTCTCCCATAGCCTTAAAACTCACAGAATAAAATTTAAATTTTTTTTCCTGACACGCTTACACTTTAGACCAGCAGTGTCCAGTGGAATATAAGGGGAGCTATAAATACATGTAAGTATTATGATTTGCTCATTCAACAAAAGCAAACCAAAAGAGTGGTGAAATTTTATTTAACCCTGCAATATGATTTCAAAAGGAATTAATATAAGAAATTACTAGTTTTCTGCCTTTTTTTTTTTTGAGACAGTCTTCACGCTCCCATGTAGGTTTTCCATTTAAAGCAAATCTTTTTTTTTTTGTTTTTTTTGTGGTCACACGAGGCAATGCTCAGGGGTTACTCCTGGCTCTGCACTCAGGAATTACTCCTGGCGGTGCTGAGGGGACCATATGGGATGCTGGGGATCGAACCCAGGCCGGCATGAGCCTGCCACGTGCAAGGCAAACGCCCTTACCCTCTGGGCTATCACTCCGGCCCCATTTAAAGCAAATCTTGGGGGGCCGGAGTGATAGTCCAGCAGGTAGGGCGCTTGCACGCGGCCGACCTGGGTTTGATCCCGGCATCCCATATGGTTCCCTGAGCATCACCAGGGAGTAATTCCTGAGTGCAGAGACAGGAGTGGCCCTGAGCATTGCCGGGTGTGACCTAAGAAGCAAAAAAAAAAAAAAAAAAGCAAATCTTGGGCTAGCTTTGCTCAGGTGCTGAGAAGTCACAGGCAGCCTGTGGCTGCAGTGGGCAGTACCCTACTCCTGCCATGGATGCGCTCCCTCCTGGACCCTCCTCTGCAGCTGAGTGCTGGTGCTTGAACTGGTCCTTTCAGTTGCTCCTTCTCTAAGTTGCTCCTGGTTCTCCGGCGTCTTCCTTCGAGACTGCCTGCTACTCAGCCTTCCCTGGCGTCCACTGGGTGTCCTTCCGTGTAGAAGCTACTGGAAAGGGATGTGTGGGTTCCTCTGTGCTCCCCCTGCTGGAGCGTCAACTGGCTTCTCTCCTGCTCGACCCGTAGAGCCCTGGAGAGGGGGAAGGTTCTCAGAAGGGCCATCCATGCCATACTGTACAAGTACTCTGCCTTGTTCTGATCCTTTTTGTTTTGCCTTGTTTCATTTTTTGGGACCACACCCCAAACATGCTCAGGATTAACTCCCTGGCTCTGCACTCGGAATCACTCCTGGTGGTGCTCTGGCATCATACGGGGCTGCTGGGTCAAGCTAAGTGCAGGTGTCTTACCCACTTGTGTGTCTTCCTCGGCTCCCCTCACCTGTTTCTGCTGTGTGCGACTGTTACGTTACCCCTTTTTCTATCATTTTTCCCCTTTTTGGATTATACCTGGCGATGCTCAGGGGTTCTCCTGACTCTGCACTTAGGAATTACTCCTGGCTGTGCTCAGAGGAACCATATGGGATGTCGGGGATGGAACCTGGGTCGCCCGTATAAGAAACTATCCACTCCCCCGCTGTGCCATGCTCTGGCCCCTCATCATAGTGGGAAGATCATCTTGTGTGTCTTCTCTAGGAGTCCTGTTCTTCAGGTGGCAAATCAAAACCTTTGGGTCTTTCCGTAAAACTGCTAACTCCTTTCCTTCTGCAGGCGACAGTGTGATTTATCTAGCGTTTGTCCCTTCCTGGGGCTGTGCTTTCTAATCGGGTAGGTGCCAGCCACCTGTGGCTGTTTGAATTGCTACAGATGGAGCCGAGTTACAGCCTCAGTCTCCGCGCTTAGCTCGAGGGCATCTGAGGGCCAGAGCAGACCCACGTGACTGGTGACGGGCACATCTGGCAGCGGAGATAGAGTCTTCCGCAGTGACATGACTGGTGCCCGTTTGTACGTAGTCATGTGCACGTAGCTGCTGCTTGTCATGGCGCCACAGCTGGCTGGTGAAATGTGGCAAGGCTGAATGGATGAATCCACACGCCTTGATCTCTCACACAAATGTGTTTGGAAACTGGATGCCATCCAGCTCTGTGTTTGGCGGTGAGTGAAGTGCCCCAGCCACTTTGCTCTGTGGGTGCTTCCAGGCCGCTGACAGTGAGTCTCTGCTACTGTCCAGCACGGCACTGCCAGGCCACGGCCACACCGTGCCCGCAGGTTAGCGGCGGAGTCGCTTGTCTAGTGACTTAGAGCAGGCTTGTCAGGGAACAGGGCTGTGCAACTGGACTTTGCAAAATGCTTTATAGCGGGAGTGGAGAGCCCCCGCAGGTAGGTAGGGCGGTGTGACCCCACGCCTAAAACTAAAAGCGACTCCCCAGACTGCAGGTACTGGCCGCTGTGGCCCATTCCGTGCGCTGCCGGTTCCGCTGGGTTCACACTAACGCTGGGGGCTCGGTGGCCTCCTAATACGTAACATTTTCTTGTTAACTTTTTTCAGATGTTTCTTTCCAACCTTTATGTCCCCAACTTTGCCGTGGTCAGCAGGCCGTAAAGACCCTTCTGTCCCCGACTGCGGACCCTGCCGGGGCCAGCACACGGACATTTCCTGGGGAAACAGGCTCGAGACTTGGGGAGCCCGGAAGGTTCGCGTTTGGGGGCCACACCGCGCGCGGCTCGGGGGTCCCGCACAGCCCGTGCCTGGGCATCCCTAGATCAGGCGGGACCAGGCCCACCGCCTCCCCGTTCCTGGCCCCGGAGCCCCAACTGGAAGGAGGATTTCCGTAAACCCGCCGCCGCGGGGCCCCCTGGGCTTGGGGGAGGCGACGCGCTGCGGGTCCCACCGCGGCTCCGGCCCGGTGACCCTGGGGCGCGCGGCAGTGGCCACTGGTGGGGCGGGGCGGCTTCAGCCGGGGGCGCTGTGCCGCCCCCGAGGGCCCGCCCGGCCCGGCCCGACCCGGCGCCCTTCGGCCCCGGCAGTCACCTTGGCGGGCGCGCGTCGTCGTTGCTTCCAGGTCCCGCGGGCTTGATTCCTGCGGGGCCCGAGGGCGGGGGACCCCCGGGACAGGGGCCCGGCTCGTCTCGTCTGCCCCCGGACGGGGCTTTCTGCGCCGCCCGCCACCTTCCGACCCGGCGGCTTCGCGTCGGAGGGGCGCGGCGGGTGCAGCGGGGCCCTGCGAGCCCCCGCCGCGACCCGACCGGGGCTGGCGCCGCGCTGCTGCCCCTTTAAGAAACTCCGCCTCCCCGGGCCGCGGGGCCACCGAACCTGCTAGCTGCAAAAGTTCTCGAGAAGGACGGATGGCGGCGCCGGCCAATGGGCGCGCGGGGCCGGCCCCCCCCGGGGGCGGGGGCCTCGGCCGGGCAGCCAGTGGCGCGGCGTGGGCGGGGCGTGCGCCGCGGTTGGGTTGCGCCGCAGGGTCGCTCCAAGTGAAGTTAATGCGAGGTGAGGCGAGCAGAACCTTGTGGAGTTTGGTGGGTAGGAGGTCGGTGCTCCCCCTCCCCCGGCCCCTGCTCCTCGGCTCCGGCCCGCGGGGCGGGGCGTGGGCCGGCGCCGAGGCCGCGGGCAGGCTCCGGTGCCCGCCGAACCTCCCCCGTCGAGCCGGGAGCGGAACAAAGGCTGTTTGGACAGGGAAACCGGGGCTGGGACCCGACTCTGACGCTCGCGCGGCGGTTCCGAGGCGGTTCGGGGGTCGGGGCTGGGCGGCGCGGCTCGGCCCCGGACGGCCCGGCAGTCCGCACCCCCGGGCGGCCAGGGGGCGCCTCGGCCGTCAGTCGGGCCGTCGGTCTGTCCGGGACCTCGGCGCGGGGTCGCGTCGTGTCGCCCCCCCCCCCCCCGCCGCCTGCTGAGACCCTCCTGGCCCCGCGGCGTCCGGGACCCCAGGGGGTGGGGGGAGGGGCGGGCGAGGGACCGGCCGCTTGCTGAGACTCGGGAGCCCCTCCCCCCGACCCCCGCCGGCCGCTACTCCAGGCCCAGACCCTCACCCCGGCCCGGCCAGACCCTCCTTCTGCCTGCCCCACGCGGGGCTGGGACCCCCCCACTCCTGGCACGCACCCTCGAGCCCCCTGTGTCCACCCTGTTGGCCGCTGCGGCACCCCCACCTGCTGCGCACGGGCCCGGGGCTGGCGACCCTCTCTCGGGGGGGTCTGGGGCCAGTCCCTTCCCAGTTGCTGACCCCCGCCCGCCCCAGCGCTGTAGCCGGCCGCGAGCGGAGTGGCCCTTCCCTGCGGCGCTGGCTCGGGCGCATGCTGGGGGCCGCTCCTCCAAGCCCCCTTCCGCCCCTGGAGGAGGACAGAGCCCTGGTCAGCGCCGGCCCGCCCGCCTGGCTGAGGCCCGCAACAGCTTTTCTCCCCACCGAGCCCACCAGTGACTCCTTCGTGCCTCCCCCAGCCCAGACTTGGTGATTGTCTGCTCCATGCCAGCAGCCTGTAGAACTACTGCTCCCAGATGTGCAAAGTCTGGACGTTGAAATGAGCTGGGAGAGGGGTGGGATGTACCCGCGAAGGAGCCGGTGGCCGCGGGCTGTCGGGCTTTTGTGTCTTTCTCACTGTCCACCTCCCCGCCGTTGTCCTTCAGCCGGCTGGTGTGAGCTGCATCTGTGCAGCACTGAGTGAAGAGGAAGTTTTGTCGGATGACAGGCCTAGACAGCTTGGGATCTTGCTGTTTAATCTCCTTACGGTTAAGCTAATACGTGGTCCTCGGCCGCTCACAGATCTTTCTGTGCAGACCCTGACCGAGGTGGAGCTGGAGCCACAGCACCAGGGGGAGGGCCTTTTGCCTTGCACAGGCCGACCCAGGTTCAATCCCCGCATCCCATAGAGTCCCCAAGCACCGCCAGGAGTAGTTCCTGAGCCAAGAGCCAGGAGTAACCCCTGAGCATTGCTGGGTGTGACCCAAGAATCAAAAAAGCAGAAACAAAAAATCTAAGATCATTTTGACTCTAACTCAGTAACTTCTGGGGCTGGAGCGCAGCACATTGGGGGAGGGTGTTGGCCTTGCACGCGGCCTACCTGGGTTCCATCCCCAGCTTCCCAATAGGCCCCTGAGCACCGCCAGGAGTGATTTCTGCAGTCAGGAGTAACCCTTGAGCATTGCTGGGTGTGACCCAAAAAAGAAAAAAATAAACCAGTAACTTCTGAAGTACTATTATAATCTCTACTATGATTTATTTCAGTGTTACCTAGATTGGGCACAGTTCCTCTTTTTTTTTTTATTTTTGCTTTTTGGGTCACACCCGTGATGCTCAGGGGTTACTCCTGGCTCTGCACTCAGGAATTACTCCTGGCGGTGCTCGGGGACCATATGGGATGCCGGGATCGAACCCGGGCTGGCATGGGCCGACCATGTGCAAGGCAAACGCCCTACCCACTGGGCTATCGCTCCGGCCCCTATGGGCACAGTTCCTCTTAACTCTTAACCTAGATTGGGCACAATTCCTCTTAATTCCTCTTAACTTGGTCCCAGTGGGTGTTAAGAACAGAATTTACCAGGAGACCACCCCTGGCTAAAACCCTGGCTTTAGATTAAAGGCATGATCTAGTTTGCCCTCAAGCAGGCCAGCATACCCTTTCAGTAAAGACACTCAGAATCACTCTGGTGTAGATGATAAATAAGGACCCTGCGGGTACCGCCTGACTGCATGAAGCCCACGTCTCCCCATGGATATACATCCTTTAAGATGTGTTTCTTTATACTCAGCCCTTTCTTTCTCTCCAGTGTTTTGACATGAGATAATCTGGAGGAAGGGCCTAGTCCCTGGCATAATTATTCCTTTGGACCTAAAACAAGTGTGGCACCACCCTACATCTACACCTAGAAGCTGATTCCCTTGGTCTTTGTTGACACGGCCCTCCCTGAAGATAGGATTACCTTTGGGTATATAAGGGACTGACTTGAGGTAGAGGATCCACTTTGATGGGAGACA